>JAQFXP010001904.1:0-17102 GCA_034693685.1 Belba bartosi
CTCTCTCTCTCTCTCTCTCTCTCTCTCTCTCTCTCTCTCTCTCTCTCTCTCTCTCCTGCTGACTCTCTCTCTCTCTCTCAATTTTTAAATATTAACATAGTTAATTGTTGAGACTTTTAAAAAAGATTTACATTTTTAAAGTTTTTGTCGACAATAAACGCAAATAAAAGTTTTAAAAGACTTTATTACTATTAATCTTAAAGAAACTTAAAGATTCTAAAATTAATGTTTTTACAAGTTTTGAAGTTCAAAGCAAATAAAATTATTTTTATTACCAAAAACTTTTCCTTCAATTTATTTAAATAATTATTTACATAAGATATTAAAATATTGAAACAAATTTAATTCAGAGTATGAAATAAAGTATAAAAAAGATTAAATCAATATTTTGCTCAATGAAACAAAAGTAATGTTAAGTAAAATTGATTAATAAATTAGTATTGTTTTAGAGATGAAAGCAACTAATGGAAAGAGGGGGTTTTTTAAATAAAAAATGGGAATTTCCTAAATTAACTTACTTTAATTATAAAAATACAAAGAGTAATTATATATTTGTTACCTCAAATATTTGAAAAAAAAAATTGTTTTAATTTTGTGTTTTACATATCAAGTATTTTTAAACTCATCTTTATTCATAAGTTAGAAATTATAGTATATTAGCAATGTCAAATTCAAGCAAACGTATCTAATAGCAATTTTTTGCTAATCAATTATTATATAATTTCTATATTATTATATTAAGAAGTTGTGTAATTTATCAAGTTTGTTTTCAATTTTTTTTATAATTGCATTATTTACCCATCAAATGTCTATTTAAATTAATAAAACTATTCAACCATTGAATATTTGTCTAAAAAAGTTAGAAAATGTCAAGATAATGAGCCATTAAGTTTACATTTATATTATGTTCAAATAACATTGGAGTGTTTTGTAGACTTTATTCATTATATAAATATTAAGATGTTGCATATAATTTTGAGAAAAAACTCTTCTGTATCATTTTTTACTAAAGGACTGTTTGTTCCAATTATCAAACTTAACAAGATTAGTATCAAAGTAATTAAACGAATGTGCGCACTCGACGTTGTAATCCCAGTCACAAACTATCTCTTTCTGGTTGAAGAGTAAGTTTTCCGGACAAACAAATGACGCTTTTCGACCATCAGGTGTACAGACGTGGAAGACCTGCAATGCATACAAATTAGTTAATTGTGTGAAAAATACAATCAGACAAATAGTATTTGCTTATTTATTTTCAGGGACGTTAATCTCTGAGAAAGTTTAATTTAATTTAACTTAAAATGCAATTTAGCCACTTTTTGAAAATTATTTTAAATTAAAAAATTAGTTAATTTTTGTATTTTAGTGTTTTATATATTAAATTAAAATTAAAAATTGCAATTGAATGAAAGTTAAACAAATTTTAAAATTTAATTATTATTAAAAACTATACTTATTTAAAGATTGAAAAAGTTAATAATAATAAGTTTATTGGTTAACTCAATCAATCAAAAACCTTTAAGGTTACTTATTTTTTAATAAGTAAAATTTATTTTTAAAAGTATTTTAAATTTAATAAGCACGTTAATTTGCTTAGATTTTACAATAAAATCTGAGTTAAATTAATTATAATCTTTCTAGATTTTGACTAGAATGTTTAATAAAACTAATCTTAAATTTTTTTAGTATTGCTTAATTTAAACAAAATTTGAGTATTTATTTATTTTTAAGAAAATTTAACAATTTGTTTTTAAAAAAAATTATAAGAATATTATTTAAATAATAATAAGTACAGTTTTAAATTTATTTACTTTGTTTATTTC
The DNA here is from genome assembly GCA_034693685.1 of Belba bartosi. Lineage (NCBI taxonomy): Eukaryota > Metazoa > Arthropoda > Arachnida > Sarcoptiformes > Damaeidae > Belba > Belba bartosi. The sequence goes on from JAQFXP010001904.1 coordinate 1,824, forward strand.
GTTTCAGTTTAAATTTTTAAAACTTTAAATCTTATGTTAAAATTTTTTTTAAATACAGTATTTAAATTTAACTTATCCGAATTAATATTCAAAACCCGTTTTTGTGTTAAAAGCACATGTTTAAAACTTAATTACTTAAAAATTTTCTTAATTTCTTACTTTTCATGACTTAATTATAATTTTTTTTGTGTAAAAAGATAAATAAATAAAAGTTAAAATTAATTGTTCCTTACTTTGCATTTAAGCTCAATGTCGGCAAAATAACCAAAAAATCTCATATTTTCGCATTTGAATGATATATTTGAACGATTAGCAGCTCTTAAGACATTGAAATCTCGGGTCAAGTTTCGAAAACCAGATAAATCTGACGACAGGTCTTGAAAGCCGGAAAAGTTTTGGGAAAAGTTGCGAAAGTGGTGTCGACTCGAGTTTTGATAACCAAAGTTATTTCGGTTAAAGTTTTGCTGCTTTCGAGTATTTGGCGATATATTACGCGAATTGATATTTGTATTACTATTGATGTGATCGATGTCTGTGTTATAGAACTTCCTATTAATTGGACTAATTGTAGGTTTGATCGACTGTTTTACGAATTGCGTTATATTGTTGTCATAGCCATAACCTCTGTTTGCGAAGTCAACTGAAGATCGTCTCAAACCAAACACAAAGCGTTCTTTCGGTCGCTTTTTTGGAGACGGAGTTGGAGTAGTCGATGGGGTTGAGACTGTATCGTTAGGGCCGGGCCATACATGTGGGTTGTATATAGTGACCATTTTATCAAAAATTGTCGGTTTCTGAGAATTCAATTAAATTATTATTGTTATTAAAAATTAGTAATGCATGATCAAATTTATAAATTAAAAGCTTTTAAAAAACAATTCAGTATAAAATTGCTTTGATTTCGAAAATTACTGTTAAGTAGTTAAGCAATAATTATAGTCACTTACAGATGAAAATTGCTTTATTGGCGATAAACTAATAAATTATAACTGAAATCACTTCCGATGAATAATTAACAGCTAGTAAATTTTATAATGTTTAAAATTTTTTATTTTAACAAAAAAAGTTTGTTTTAAGTAAGTTTTTACAATTATTAATAGTTATAAAAATTACTCAATTATCGATGATTTCATTGTTTGATTACTTAGTTAAGTAATAAAAATTAGAATTAAGTAAAGAAATGCTAAAAATGGTAAAAATTAATTTTTAAACTTACATTTGTCGCTATATTAACCTTAAAGTATTGATTGAAATCAAAGTGAACATCATTTTCATTTGCATTAATAATAACTATAAAAACTAAATAAATAAATTGCAAAAAACATTAATAAATATATTCATTTCATAATAATATACTTTTCAAAACTAATAACTTAATAATAAAACTTTGTTTTTATATAATAATACCTTTCAAGAGAAAGTTTATAAATAACGATTTAATTATTAAAACTCTCATTTAGTAAAAAACATTTAATAACAATTCAATTAACTTTTGTTTAAACACCAAAGTTCTCATTCAAATGAATGCAAAACTATAAATGATTTGATGGTATTATTGATTAGAAATGTTGTGTGAAATTGAAAAAGTTTAGCCAAAATGTGACATCAATTCAATGACATAACCGTCACTAAGAAATGATTCTAATCAGAAGTGTCTTAAATAATAATAGGAAAATCACATCATTAATAAAGATGATAATAGACATGGGTTCTACGCTATTGTCATTGTTAATAGTAATCAAAATTAACGCTCATTTCATTATTTCCTTGTATTTCATTATTTATGTCAAAAGCAGAGTTTGTTTTCGAGTTTGTATTTGAGTTTAGGATAGTTTCGGAGATTCACATCTGAAGGATAGGGCTTAGTATAGCAAAGGCTACTTAGGGTGAGTCTCAAAAACAGTTTGTTCGACATCTTTTAACTCCTTTGCTCTTTACATCGCAATTACCTTCAAAATTAAACAATCAATTAATTTTTGTAGCAAAATGTGATTTGATGAAAAAATTGCTTCATTTTATTATATTTCAACAAAAATTAAATTTTATTGACAGACATAAAACTCTTTCGAAATAATTGTTTCGATATAATAAAAATTATTTCTATATTTTAGATATTGAGTTGTAAATAGAATTGAGTTATTAAAAAAACAAATATTTTTTAAAAATGATAAATGATAATTACATAGATTCAAAAATAGTAAATATAAAAAACTGTTAAACTAACAAAACAATTAAGATAACAATTTTCTTTTATTGCTGATTGTTCTCATCTGCCATGAATGACAATAAGTTTGCCTGCTCGTCTTCTGGTGCCGCGCTTGTAGACCAGAATTGGCGGTGTATTGACATTTGCAATGATTATCACTTTGTCCATCGCATACGACTCGACTAACGGCTCATATATTCCGATATTTGCCAATAGTAATAGAAAAGCCAAAACCAATCGAACTTTTTTAGATAACATTTCACTTTTTTTTATTTAAGTTTAAACTGTTTCCAGACTTTTTCCAAACTAACTGTTCACTTATGAACCAATTCTTGTTTAATTTTTCAGTAACTTATCTCCGATTAAAACCTGAGAATAAACAAAAAATTTAAATAAAATTGTATTAAAAGTGGAATAATTTCTTGAACTTTCTTCAAGTGTATTCTTTTGCCGATTAACATATATTGTGAGAAATAGAGATTTGTATTGTGTTTACGCTTTGACTGCTATTTCGGTCAAAAGCTATATTACATGTATTTGAATGATATTTTAATATCAATTCTGAATGAAAAAACATTTCATCATAATCGGTGATATGCTCCATGTTAATTTGATTCTATATTAAGCCATTATTTTCTTTATTTTTCTATTAAAATCACGAAAATATTTGCGATTTTGACCTAAACTTGTTTTCAATGCAAAACACGTTTATAAACACTATATTAGTCGAGAAAGTCATTATCAAAATTAACAGACTTTTTGTTATAGTTCTATAAATTATTTTAAATTACTTGCTTTGAAATTCTAATGAGAACTCATGTCGTTAATTGAAAATAAAAATAACAATTTATTTATTTAAGCTTAGTGATTAAACCAAATAGCAAATCAATCAAATTTTTGCATAATAAATTATTTGTTAAATACAAAGCTTTTTGTTCGCTGTTGACAGATATTTGCTTATTCTTTGTTTGAACTGATTTTTAAATTTCTGATTATATTTGATATTTATTGACAAATAACACATTTTAAATAATAAATTAAGTTTTTATTTGACATTAAAACCAGGTTAACATGTTAGTTTATAATAAAAATAATAAATTAAAAATTTTTAATATAAAAATGTACTTTTAATAAAAACTATTTTACATGTTTTTAAATAGTAATTGGTTTAAAAAAATTAAAATTCATTAACGTTGTTTGGTAATTACTTAATTATTTAAATTATCATATAGTTTATTTTTTACATTCTTAATAAATCAAATGTTAAGTATTTGACAATAGCTAAATATATTCATAACTTTTAATTATAATAAAAATTGCAACAAATGTTTAATTTTTTATTAGAAAATTTAAATTTAGATTATAATTTAGATTACAGTATAATTAAAATATAATAATATGTTTAAAAATTAGTATGTGCATTTTTTGGAATTTTTCTGAGTAAACACAAAGAAAAACTAGTTATCTTAATTAAAGATTTTTTTTTTGCAAATTTGACATTTGCAATAATATTTAAATTATTATTATTATTTTATGTAAATACTAATCATGTTAAAATTACTTTTAATGAAAAAAAATAAAAATAAATATTTTATTGCTCAAATTATAAACTGCTAAGTTTTACAATTTAATGATTAAATGTTAAAAAGTTAAGTCATATTTAATTTATAGATTTATATCATTATTAAAGAATTTGTCGACTTTTTGCTAGACATGTCTAAAATGGAATCTTTTGCTTATTAGATGTAAATTTTATTATAGTTGCTAGAACATATTATATTAAAATTTTAAAATAATTACCATATAGTAGTTTTATGAAAATTTTAATTGCTCATTATTAAATAAATTTAATATTATTATTTAGACAAATATTAAAACTTTTCATAACTGCATATATACAGTATTATAACAAACACAAACACAAATTAAAATTAAAAATTGCATTTTTATTTTTTAAAAAGTAAAAAATTTAAATTTGATCATTAGTGTATCAATAAACAAATGTTTGTCTTAAAACTCATTTAAAATTGCAAACTAAATATAAGTTTATTTATATTTATTTTAAATAATTAAAAAGCAATAAGAATAGACCAAATAGCCTCTTCAAACCAAATTTTGTCAAATTATTTCTTGTTTTAGATATTATTACTCTTTTGTTATAATTTTAATTATATAACAAAAAATGAAAACGAGTGAAAATATTAATTATAGAAAGTGTTTTGATTTGTTGAATAAAATCAAATTTAATTATATGGTTAATATGCAAATGAATGTAAGTGATAATGCAGTAAATAATATAAACTATAAAAATAAATAAATAAGAATCATTAGAATAGTATATTTGTTTGAAAATGTTAGACACGATATGAATGGTTTCATTTTCAGGTCATGGCTAAGGACATTCACTTTTGAGTTTTGTTTTATATTAGTTATATATTTTTTAATTTGTTATTTTTTAAAATAATAATATTGTTTTTTCTATTGACGGCTAAAATACTCATTTTTCGGATGACTTAATTTACGCAAATTTATGGTTAATTTTAGATTTATAAATATATATTTCAGTAGCTTTTTTATTTTCTTTTGTATGTTTAATAATTAGCACATATTATGTGTTAATTAATTATTACTAATCTAATTAAATACATATGATATTAAATGTTTATACTATTATTTTTTAAAATTACATTTTAAAACGTTATAAGAATTTTTAATTAAATTTAAAAAATTATAAATTTTTAATAAATAAAAAAATTCATATTTATTTATAAGTTTGAAAGTTTTTTATTTTTTCCATTAGCAGCTAATATATAAATAAATAAAAGTTTTTTATTTGTTTTAAACACATTATAAATTTATTGCCATATTATAAATCTTATAAACAATTTTGAATAAAATAATTGATTTACACTTAAATTATTAGTAAATTCTTAATTGATTTTAAATTTATTACTTTTAAGATATGACTCATTTTGTTTGCCAATATTGAAATATCAAGATTTCATCTTTTTAATAAATTATAAAAAATGGTAAATGTATTAAAATTTATTTTTATATAGAAAATCAAATTTCAAGGCTTAAACTTGTTGGTTAAATAAATTAAAACACTGTTATCAAGTAAACTTAATTAAAGATCAAATTTTATTTTTCAATTAATATTTTTAACCAATGATTAATTAATAAATATTAAATAAAAAAGAAATAAACACTTCTAAATAACTAATAAATAATTAATAAAATAGAATAAAAAATAAATATTTTATTAATTATTGCTTAGAATTAATATTTATTTTGGATTAGATATGAGTGAAAATGTGTATTATAATAATTATTATGTAAAACAAAACTTTAGCAGAAAAGTTTTAACATAAAAATGCTTGGATGTCCTTTAAATGTCAATGATAATATATCAAAAATTATATGAATAATAATTTATGACTTTATGTGTATATCAACGCAAACACAAAACCGTAATAATGTATTATTAAGTCTAACGGTTTAGACATTAAAAATATATAATTAAAAGATTAAATCTTTAAAAATACACAAAAATTTAATTGCTATACAAATGTATTTTAAAAGTGCATGCTTAAATGTATGATAAAATAGCTGTATAATAGCTGTATTTAAACACTTTATAATAGCTATGACATATCGATATCATAAAAATCATTTTTCATTTTTAGTAATTTCCAAAAATACAATTTTAATCCATAAAACACTTCACTCATCAGACAATTGTCTTAACAATCAATAAATCACTTAAACAGTAAATAATATAAATTATCTTTAAATGAACTGCTCTGACGCCTACATAAAAATTTTGAATAAGTTTTTGTTTTTTTACAAAAGTCTTAATAACACTCTAATAGCATATCAATAAAATAATTCTTCGTTTGTTATGTAAAACTATAAAACTTTCTCTTTTTGTGCCCATCATTAAGTGTCTGTCCTTAGAGGCCTGAGAGGCAGGAATGGCAGGAGAGGCAGGTTTTTGTTTATAATGACGGCACTGAACCTCAAGGACACAACTAAATGAAGATTATCTTCTCTATAAAAGTGATAACCAATTAGAATTGTTAATCTTCATTCACGGCGTCCTAAAAGTATATTCTATGCGAGAATTTCACGTTTAATAACTGTATAATTAAACCAGAGTTTTGTTTATACAAAACACACAATTCTCGTCGATATACCGACTCATCTCATCTCATCTTTAAAAATAAATTCACTTTGAGTTTGATTTAGCGATTCATTAACGAAATAAATTTTCATTTTTAATCTCTATTTCCCTAAAAACTATTTACCATTTATTCGAAAGTTTCCATTAGTGGGAAACACCTGAGTATATGTTCGACACATACTAACAGCTAAAGAATATTCAGCCAAACACTGCCCAAACAACCAATTAAATCGATATTTTGGCCAAATTTTACTCAAATTTCAAAACTAATGAAATGATTTATATTTATACATTGAAACGGTTGCGCCAACCAATTGGAAAAGTTTTTCTATTGTTTTTGTACCTATTATTCTGTCCCGAAGAAGCAAAAACTGATCGTCACATCACTGACAGCTCAATAACTACGCCAACAGAAGGTATTTATTTCTAAATTTATTTTTATTTCTTGTATTAATATTTATAAATGTCAGTCAAATTGATTTCTAATTTGACGGCTAAGCCATTTGATGTTTAATAAACTATTTGTTTAGAAACACTTTTAATTTTTAATAATATTTTACGTATAAGGAAATTTTCTGCTTAATAATAAAAATTTTTGTTAATTATTAATCAACAAAAGTATATTTTGTATAGTTTATTTAAACAATGTTTCTTAAAATTTATCATACTAAAAATATTTTATATTGATTTATAAAAATTAACAAATACTTTTAACATTTATTATAGTTTAAAAGGAATTTTATGTGGATTATGAGATAGTTAGAAAATTTTATAATTAATATAAATCAATTAAAATTTAAGCAATATATTTTAATAATTATTAAATTAAGTTAGTTTTTCTAACTAATAAAAATAATTAGAATTTTTAATTTTTTAAAAACTTTTTTATGTCAATTTATTACTTAAGTTAAATTAGTTTTTATGAATATAAATCAAAAATTTAAATTATTTATTGCAAAAATACACTTTCAAGTGTCTCATAAAAATTCTTATAAATTGAAAATTAAATCAGTTTTCAGAAAAGCAAGCTAAAGTATCTAAGTCAAATGAAATTTTAAGACCGGTTTTGACCACAAAAGAAAAAATTGACAATTTATCTTTATCTTTTCTTGTTCTAATAATATAAATTACTGAACGTATATTTCTTTTTAATAACAAGATTCTGTTAAAATATATGTAATTACATGTACGATAACAGGATAAATTTCGATTTAGATTGATTGAAATTATTTTTGCAAACTTTTTGAACTGGGGTTTACCTCTACATATCCAAGGGTAAATAAAAATTTTGTTAGTAAGTAAATATTTTGTGTCCTCTTTTCATCATTAAAATTCTAATTGATTTTTTACTTTTAAATGTTTGGCATAAAAACTAGTTTTTCTAAATTGATTTTTTGCTATTTTAAAGTTTTTCCAAAAGATGTTCTAGAACATTAAATAAATTGAAAAACTAATTATTGATTTATAAAAAAGTAAAATTGAAAACAAATTTCAGACAAAGAAAGAAATAATTACGAAACAAATCTTAATTAAAAAAATTTAAAGAAAATTCAATTAAAAACAATTTTAATTCTCAATTCATCATAACTAACGACTCTTAAATATACATTAGTCGTAAGTAAATTGTAAATTAATATTATATTTAAAGTTACCATTACTTACATTACTTATACATTAATCTGTATATACAGTACAAAACAAACTCATTTTAAAGGACATAAAAAATTAATTGAAAGTCTAGTAAATAAATTTTCATTCAAAGGAGTGTCGCATAAATGATATTAAGAAGGATTTAAATGATATTTTGAGCGGATATTTAAAGTAATAATTGCTATCGTGATAAAATAATGCTAATTTTGCTCAAGTGAAAAAAGTTCTATAAAATCTAAAGACTTTTGCATTGATTGTCTCATCAACGGAAAGGCAGTTAATGGTTAAATGCATTTCTAAATGTAAGTCGGAATACGATAATGAAATAATGAAGACAATTTTTAAAATATATTTTTTTTACGATGATATGTTGGTTATTCCGTTGTGTAATACTCTGTTTCTACTGTACATTCAAGGTCTTATAGGGGGTTTCGAATGTATTTCAAAGAAAGCTATTTTACTGTTTATTGTTTCAAAACTTGTGTAATATATTCGGTGCGATATTCGTTGAGTATACACGAGTATTCATAACTTAATCTTTTATTTTCATTTATTATTTAAATTTAAGGCTTATATAAAATTACCAAAACATCAATAAAGGGATTAAACTATTATTGAATAAATTATGAATTATTTGTTATTAAAAATTTCTCTTCTTTTTCACACATCAATTGTTTGAATTTTTATATTTTATTTGTATTTTATTTTATTGGATTTTTAAAACAATGAACACTTGAATCAAAGTTTTAATGTTAAAAAGTATTAATACTATTTGTTATGTAAGTTCTCAGTCATTTCTGTGCTCACAACTAATTCATTGAGGAAAGTGTTGACATTTATGCTTAAAAAGTATTTTTATGAGTTAGGAATAAATTGGAAAAAAGAGTAAATAAAGATATTAGAAAGTTAAAATTAATATTTTACTTTTTTACGATTACGTTTTTGGAAATTTTTTTAATTAAAATATTTCACAAAATGTTTCTATAATTTCGTCATCAGATTTGCGATAAATTTTTAATTTAAAAAAAAATAATTTCTATAATAAATGTGTTTTTCATAATAGTGTAAAGTAATGAGAAATATGTAAAATATTTTGGAATAAATTTTGTTAAAAATTATATTTAGATATCAAATGAAATAAAATTTTAAATATAGATTTAATAATAATAATTATAATTTATTTAATATTTGAAATGTCAGAAAACAAAATTGATAAATGGTGTGTGCCATACGTGGAGTGGCAAGAGTATATTTTTAAGTCAATTAATCGCTCAAAAATAATTACACTTTAATCATTCATAAAAAGCAGATACAAACCTGTTTAATTTTTAAATGAATAGACAAATCAATCTTAAATGAATTAAAACTGAGTCAAATCAATCTTGATAGACAATATCTATTCAGAATATTTTAAAACATATTTCCATTTTATCCGTAAATAATTCAAGGCTTCGCTAAATTCCTTTGAAAAGATTCACAAAAAATAATATTTTTATTTGTATTTTAAAACTTTATTTTTTATAATAAATAGCATCTGATTAAAAGGTCTTCAAATAATGCTAAACTTTTTTAATAATCTACTGAACAAAACATTAAAACTGTATTTTAGTGCCAATCAGTCTCACATTTATTGTAAAATTTTTAAACAAACTTTTCAATCAATATCTTGATTTAAAATTCCAAAAAATAAAGAAAATTCCGGTTTTCACAAAAAACAGAAACAAATAATAGTTTTGAGATATAAATCTTTTGACAAATTCCATGGTAATCAAAGTAAACTAGCTATATTTAATTTTTAAAAATAAATTAACTTTTTTTGATGGCCAAATGTACATCCAAATATACATTTTGCATGAGTGTTTTTGACAGCAATACAAATAATAATTTTTATTTAATGTCATTATTAATTTAATTTATAGTTTATTGAAAGTTTTATTTTTTATTATTGATTTTTGTTTAATTTATGTCTAAATTTGCACTAAAATAGACAGAAGATCTCTGGTCAGATCAGACTTTAATGGCACCGATGGAAGGACACAACAATCAGAGCCAACCTCTCGGTTGGATATTATTTACAAAACACTTTATGAAAGAGGTCTGAATAAGATGTGTTCAATAATGAGAAATGCAGACCAACTGGAACTCAATAAATCACTCGGTATTCAAGTAATCCTATAATTATTGCACATTTTAAGCGTTTTTTTCATTAACTGTTTGAATATATTTCAATTAAAAAAAAGTTTTATTTAGAAAATTTAATTAAAATAAATTCTTACAATTAATTTTCGCATAAATTTTTAATGAAGAATAAATTCTTTTGCATAAAAGCATTTGATTATTACGTGATTCACGATTTAGCGGCGAATTTAAATATAAATAAAAAAGAAAACAAAAACTTTTTAATTAGTTAAGAAGTCACGGCTTCTATAACTAGTAATTAGGAACTAGGAAATATTAAATTCTATTGTGGCTTAATGTTTGTTTTTCTAATCTATGAATATATTAACAAACTTTCATTTGAAAATATGACTAATTCTTAAACATTTTCATTAAACTTAAGAAATAATAATAAAATTTTTCAAATGTTTGCAAAATTAAGGCAAAGACTTCACAATTGTGGCCCCAAGTGATGATGCGTTCAGTTTGATACCCGGCTCACAATTTGAGGAATTGAAGAACGACAAGCTGAAACGAAAGGAATTTATTCTCCAACATATAATTCCGAGTCGTTTAGCCTTAAGTAGTTTTCGAGCTTTCGATGAGAAAGAAGTCTTGAATGTGAATGCACTGCCTCTTCATATCACAGCTTATCCTAATGGGGTCAGTCTTATGCAAATTATTACTTTATTTCGATTATTTTCATTCAAATTAATTATTGGCAATATTTTTGAAGGCATTTTGTGTCTTATGTTTTGTTTTGATTTAATTACTCACGTTTTAGTGAACTTATTCAATGTATTATTAGTTGCATTAAAACCTTGTCTTTATATTAAACACTTTTCGAAAATCTTCTTACATTTTGAGTGCAATTGAGTTAATATAAATTGCAATGAATTTAGATATTTAATAGAAAAACACTCAATGATATTTATTATTATTACTATTAGTCGTCTTATTAAATGTGATTGAATAAAAAAATATCGATAAATAATAATCATTTGTTTTCAGAACAATGTATATTCCCTTGAATTCAAACTATTATTATATCGATTATTGATAAAAAGATACATTATTTGCTAAAATTTTCCAAGTAAATTTATATTAAAAATTGGGATAAATGCAAATTTTATTTTTTACTTAAATAATTTTATTTCAAATTCATATTTAAGCGAAATATTTTCTTTAATAATTATTACAACATTTAAGTAAATAGAAAATTGTTTAGTTTGGCAGTTATTCAAATATAATAGAAAAACAAGAAAATGTATTATTAATAATTAAAAATTTAGCGTTGATTGAGGCTTGAAAGTTTATAATTAGATAATTATATATAATAAATAATATTTTTAGATACGCTCGGCTTTTAAGATGTTTTTCCCAAACATATAAGTAATAGCAATAATTTGAATTTGAAATTAATTGTGGTTGATTGAATTAAAGTTTGTAGTTAATGGCGCCAATATAATAGATGGAGACATTCCTATTGATAACTCAAAAAGTTTGGTTCAAGTGGTCGACAAAGTATTATATCCGCAAAAAAATGTTAATTTATTAGAACTTTTGGAAGAAAATCCTCATTTGACGCAAATCTCATCGTTTTTAGCGCTTTCTGGTCTTCAAAAAGAACTGACGAGTATTTTAATCATTAGTTTTAATTAAACAGATTTTAATTGAATTAATTAATTTGTTTGAAGCAAATGATTCCTTCACATTCTTTGCACCCAATGACGAGGCCTTCCGAGCAGTTCCCTGGCCGGTCACCCAACAGATGCTCTCAAACAATACCTTTTTAAGATGTAATCAATTTTAAATATAAATATTTGAATAATTCATTTATTAATTTTGAAAAACTTACAATTTTTAGTATTAATTGCCAATCATGTAATACCGGGAAAGCATTACGCGATTGGTTTGTCTCCAAACCATTTATACTCTATTGGCGGAAATCTTCTAAACTTTACCTCCAGAACAGGTGATCACAACTAAATTGTTTATAAAAATATTTCAATTCATAACACAATTTCTGTTTCCATTCGTTCAGTTCAATCGCATTCATTAGTTTTAGTCAATTTAGTTCCGATATTAAGTTCAGATTTGATCGCAACCAATGGTGTCGTTCATGTAATCACTCGAATAATGCTTCCGAAGGAACTGATGGATGACTGCAAATGTCTGCCAAATGCTTCGACACCGGATCCAAACCAAACGCCACAAAACACTTCTTCGAACGAGACGTCAACTATGAATCCACTGATTAAAGAAATGTTAGCCAGAGATCAAAACGTGAATAACATTGATCGTCGTTATGGAGCACTTCCCAAAAGTCAGGTCCACAGCGAAGACCACTTTACTTCGACGGTTAAACCCGTTTCGTTCAAATCGTTTTGGGACGACATATTCGCCACTCCCGAAGAACCCATTGGCAGCCAAACCCCTCTCGTGTCTACCAATCAAACAACTGGTGGCACAACGCCTACCAATTCGACTCTTCCCTCATCAGACCAACCGAAGTCGACTACACATTCAAACACAACTGAATTGCCATTTATTTGGGATATTCTAACGACAGAAATCTCTCGAATTACTGACAATACGACCGATCGCTTCACTCACAGACCGACACTTTCGGACAATACTTCCCAAACGCTTCAGTCGTCAGTCATGAGTCGATTGAGTCAATTCACGGCTGGAGTTCAATACGACGACGAACCTAATGGCACGACAACAGTCAACGGAACCGCTTCAGATACTTCATCTACAGCAGTGCCGACCAGTTTGACCCGACCTTTCTATAGGCCCGGAAGCAGAAAAAATATTACCGAAAAACCGACGACTCTTAATAACAACACAAACCCGACTGAACCTACTCTTGGAGTCGGAAACTCTTATTTCAGACCCACTTTGAAACCAATTCTCAGACCAACTAATAGAAGGGAAACGACTACTACTCAATTCAACGCCGGATCAGATGCAACCGCTCCTCCATATGACAGGAGATATGGTATTCAAAGAGATAGAACTCCAATAAATGCAAATGAGCAAGGAACCGGTGATGACCGATATGTCGAACAACCACAACTCTATCCCTCCCAACGCTCACCCATTGCACACCCGGACCCACAATCTGTACCTCAGTCTCAATACAATACTGACCAGACATTGAATCGAAGAATATTGAGACCGACATCTGATTCGCGACCAAATGATTCGTTATATACCACTAAAGACAATCAATTGGAACAAAAGCCTTATTCCCCAACTTCTTGGAGTCATCAACCAAATCGAACAAAACCCGATTCACGACGACTGAGCCCATACTCACCGCCAGTTGGGGCCCAGACATACCCACATCAGCCGAGTGAAGGAAACTTGGAATGGTGGGACTCTCGACACGGACCGGCTGTTCATCCAATACGATTGGCACCGTCCTCTTCAGTAAGGGATCAAAGTATGCCGACTCAGCCAAGGCGTCCATTTGTGGATCAGAGAACTCGTTTTCCACAATCAGATTATCCACAATCGGTTCCTACAAGAGATCAAAAATCTAGAGATTATAGACCAGGAGTTGTATACGAAGATGACGTACGAAGTGTTCGACAATATTATACTCCGCCGGCGAGTGATGGGATGAGACGACCCTATTATCGAGTGAATGACACCATTGCCAGACCATATCAGCCCAGTTTTGGACAGCAACCACCGCGAAGACAACAAATTCCAATTGGATCACAAAGAGCACAATACCCAACACAGGATGTATATTCACGGCCAGAATATATCGATAGATCGTATGCTCCCACTTATGACCCTTATATGAGACCACAGATGGTTGTGGGAGAGTATCCCTATGTGTATAATATAGACCATTCCTATACCCCGAGCGATCCGGATAGACCTCAATCACGTGATCCGAATCTTCGAAACCAAAGAATTGATTCATTTGACAGAAGAAGGCCTTTGACTGATAGACAGAATTACGACGATATCAGACGAAGAGGCGATAAAAGGAAACTAAAACCCGAAACAAATGAAACGGATTTGAAGACAATTAGTGAAATAATAGAATCGCCAGACCTTATGGTTAGCGGAAAATTCAAAGAGTTTTCAATTCTGAAGAATATGGTCAATGACTCTGGACTTTGGGAAGCCTTAAATAGACCGACCACTTATATAACGATATTTATGCCAACAGACGATGCCTTTAACGCCATAACCGACGGTTCGGTCGAACAAACCAAACGAAACCCTAAACTTGTCAGAGATTTCCTGACGCAACACATCCTCGGGTTTAGTCTTCCGCCACAGAATCTGAAGAATAATATGAGAGTAAAGTCATTGAATGGAGAAATGCATTTAATTAATGTCATCGATGGCGGAAAAGTTGGTTTAAATAATTGTTATATTTGTCCAAACAATTACTTTAAGTATTGGTTCGTTTCAATTAGATAATGATTGACGGAATCGATGTAATCGCTGCGACGACTGCCAAGAATGGAAACGTTTATGTGATCGACAAAGTTCTGGAGAGGTCTGGCAGGAGATCGCGATCTATTATGGATGAACTGAAGAAAAGGCCAGATTTGAGCACATTTTCGAGTTTAATACAAAGAAGTGATCTAGGCAAAACTCTATCCGAAGGCAAGTTATTGCACAATAAGTTTATCTGAGTTAACAATACAGTCTTTTAAAGCGCTTTTAAACAAATTTCAATGTATTTCAGATTCGGGTCCATTCACTGTATTAGCGGTCAGTAATCAGGCGCTCAATAAATTGAATTTAAGAGAATTAATTAGAGATCAAAGAGCACTAAATGGTTGGTTTTATTTTAATTTAGTATTTTTTAAATACAAATTTAATTAATTTTATCTTATAATTCAAAAGACTTTATGCAAAACCATGTAATGAATGGTTCGATATATAGCAATCAATTGTCAGACAAAAAAGATTCAGAAGTTTATGATTCAAATAGAGATATTAAGCGAATTGGTTTGAGTTCAGGTATTATAAAGCGTTACAACTAATTATCCGGAATAAATTAAATTAAATTTTAAATTTAAATAAGATTATAAATATAAACATT
>JAQFXP010001905.1:0-17100 GCA_034693685.1 Belba bartosi
AATGTCTTTATTTTTGCTACGTCTCTTAACTCACTCGAGACTACATTATATTGGGGTCCGGTGTCGAGCATTGCGTCGACTTTAAATCCATTTAAACGAACTGTGATGTAAGGCCGGACACCCATAAAGTGATTAGAGAGGCTTATGTCGACGGCCGCACTCCCGCTCTCAAAGGAGTGGCCATTGCATTTAAATTTCTAGTTGCATTGACTGTATTTGGGAGTTGTCTATTGTTCTTATTATCAGTATTTCGAGTATAACGTCTATCATTAGATTGTGTCGATGTTTGTGCATACGTTGTGTTTTGGTTTTGCGAATTATTTCTATTATTTCTGTAGTTATTATTTCGGTTATTATAAAAATTATTCTGATTATATTTATTTGAGTTTCAATTGTTATGAGGGCTATATTGCGTTTGACTTCTGTAATAATTATTATTATTGTTGTAATGTTGTGGCGATTGATTTCTGCTTCGGTTGTTGTATAGACGAATATAACAATCGCTCTGATAGTGTCCTACTTTTTGACATTTATGACACGTAATGTTTGGATAATATTTACTTTGAAATCTAGTCTCTCTAATTTGCAAACTTGATCTATTTCTTACTCATACGTTAGGCGAAGGGCTTCTATATCTGTTGTTATTGTGGTTGTTTTAACGGCCATATTGTTGTTTTTGAGAATAACTGTTATCAATATTGTCTTCGGCGTTAATAATGTATAAAATTTTCAGTAAAAGATCTTTTGTATCGCCTTTACAATCAATCATTTAGCTGTATATCATACGCTTTGCGCTTGGCTTTAATTTCATGCATATGTCGTCCGTTATTTCAAACGGGTCTTTAATCCCTGCGTCTTCATAACGCTTAATAGCTTCTTTTACAAAGTCTTGTGTTGTTGGGAAATCCTCGATTCGCAAACTTTTCGCTTCTGTTCTCGCAACGGCCTTTTGGTAATTGCACGGAAAGTGTGCTTCAAATTGGCTCTTAAATGAATGCCAACGACAAGTGCCGTAGTCGTCGTAAAAGTCTTTGTACTTGTCTAACTAAAATTTTGAAATATATTTTCCAACATTTTCCGCTTATTTTTCTTCGGGTAAGTTCGCTGCTGTTGCGTAAAATTCTAACTCTTTTAGCCATTGTTTTGAGTTCGACATTATGTCGAATGGCTTCAAACCTTTGAGTTTTATGGGTCTTTCGGATAACTCCATCGCTTTCGTGGCTAACCTTAAAATTTCTAATGTGTTTTCATTTTTTGCATTTTTTTCTGTTTATTTGGTCTTTGGTTGTGCTCATCTTCGTCATCATTTGTTCTATGATTGGTCTATGATTGTGGTCCTTGGTCTCGTTGTGTTGAATGTCGTGTTTAGATGTGCGATATTTTGGAACATATATCTCTGAAGAAGTTATAGTCGTGTACAGTAGTTGCTCATAATTTAAGCTCTATTGACGGTCATTTTATTTTTTGCGATTTATGTAAACAAGGGATAAATGACCCAGAAGTTATATTCAAGGGCACCAAAATTATGAAATGCAATATTGGAAACGTGCGTTATTTAAACACATTGCTTTTGTTTCAAAGATCTTTGTGTAAAATGCCTAAGATGCTCGGATTTGATGACGAGTTTAAGGATTTTTTCCCCACTACCTAACCTAACGTAACACTCCAGATAATTAAAATAAAATATTTTTGTTTGAGAATAAGACTCACAAAAATTTTGGCTACAAACAAATGAATAATTCTCGAGGTAAACAATAATATATTTATTTAAAATTAAATAAAAATTATTTGCAATTTTTCAATTTTGTTGTATAAATTTGGAGACTCTGGGAATTAAAAAATTTTTAATCGATTAATATTTAATATTTAAACATTATTATATACAGTAAAATCTGCATAATTTCACATTGCTTAATTTCACAATTTGTCTAATTTCACAAACACAGTCACCAGAACCATTTTGGGACCTATGTTAAAGTATGGCATTAATTTCACATTTGCTTATTTTCACTTTCACATATAAATTGTTAAACAATCAAGTTAATTTACAGTTTTATAATTTCACATTTGAAAATAAAAATAATTTTAAGCATTATATTTGAAATGTCATAAAATATATCTTGTTTGAATTGGCAAATATATTAATTTTTTATGCAAGCTAAAAATTTAAAAAAATTCAATAAACATGTTAAATTTTGTAAAATAACCGGAATATTAACTATATATTAAATAAATATTAAATAATAGATAAAAATGTAATTTTTGATTAACAAATTAAAAAATATAAATTAGATTTAAATTTTAAACTAAAATATTATGCTTCTTATTATCAATTAACTGTAATAATTGTGATGTATAACAAAAATCATATTATTTTAAAATTAATCAAATAATAAAACATGGAATACTAAAAATATAAATTTAAAATGTTGCAAAATATTATAGAAATTGCTAAATATATTTAATTTTAAATTAAAAATTAGTAATTTTAGCTATATTATTTATAACTAAAATAATTTTTAAATTTTTTTTATTTGTTTAATTTCACATTTTATAATTTCACATTGCATAAACTTCGGTCCAAACCGTGTGAAATTATACAGATTTTACTGTAATTAATTTTTAAAATTCAAGCATTGCTAAGCATCTTAAAGATTAGCGCCTCAGTAAATTAAAAAATTTATTAGTTTAATAGTTTTGTTTAAATTATGGCTGAAATTATCGCTAATTTGAGATTTTCCAATCGTGAAAAATAAACAAAAAGACGACAAGTATTAATGGGAATGCGAATTCCGAAAATCACAAAATTGCCGTGGGACAGCAATTACTAAATATGACGGAAATCGTCATAATGTACAAAATAGTACAATTCATTGATATCCAAGTAATCCAGCACGGATTGTTTCGTAAGATGCAACCCATTGTGCAAAACACCGTGCTAGATTAATTTGTGAAAAACCAGTACAAATTGTTCAAAATGTTTTGTGTACTGTTGCCAAAGAATTATTTCCAGAAATTTCTACTGAAAATGCATTTAATTGTCGTATCAAACGTGCTCGTCGAGAAGAATTTCCGACTGAACCAAAAAATTTGGATTTTGTTATTGACAACCGTTTTGAACGAACTCTCAGTGGTTCACAATTTGATTACGACATTAATATTAACGGCGAACAAATTCTTTTGTTTTTGAATAATGCAAATGCTATTCAATTGTCTAATTCTCGTTTTTGGTTAATGGACGGCACCTTCAAAACTGTTCCTTTATTGTTTCGACAAATTTATACAATACATTGCAGTATTGGTGGCACAAATTCGCAAATTTTGCCAATTATATACCCTCTAATGAGCTCCAAATCAGAAAACGCTTATGTTTTATTATTTGAAAAATTAAAACAAATTTCCCTTCAACGTGGTTATGAGTTAGCACGCGAAAATGTAATGTCGGATTTTAAAAACGCATCAATGAATGCCATTACTCAAGTGTTTCTTCAATCACAAACAAAGATTTGTTTGTTTCATCTCTCAAAAATTTTGTTTAGAAAAATTCAAGATTTGGGACTAACGCGAGAGTATAACGATAATGTAATATTGAATTCAAATGTGAGACAATTGGCTGCATTGGTTTTTTCACATAATGTTGAAATTGTTGACGCTTTTCGTAATGTTGTCGTACCTCTATTAGCCAATACTAATTTTCGCGAATTAGTTAAATTCTTTGCATTAAATTATGTGACTAAAGACAACAGGCGTCAAACCAAACCAAGGTTTCCGCCAGTTATTTGGTCAGTCTTTGAAAACCCTTTTTTAGGTTTTCCGCAAACTACGAACAACTGTAAGTTTTGGCATAATCGATGGAACCATTTAATAAATTCCAATCATATCGGCATTTATAAAATTATTAAAAATTTAATAGAAGAAAAAAACAGGACTTAAAGAATTATTGAAAGCATTACCGCTGGTGTAGCTC
The DNA here is from genome assembly GCA_034693685.1 of Belba bartosi. Taxonomy (NCBI): domain Eukaryota; kingdom Metazoa; phylum Arthropoda; class Arachnida; order Sarcoptiformes; family Damaeidae; genus Belba; species Belba bartosi. The sequence goes on from JAQFXP010001905.1 coordinate 3,968, forward strand.
GTCCGTTAATCAGCAATAAACTTTAAATTAAAACCCGACGTTTAACAACTATTATTGAAAACAGACGTTTAATATTGACGTCAACAGCTTAATTTCTCAGAGGAATTGCTCATAATTTATTGATTTAATTTTGCAAAAATTAAAATAGTTTAGCTTATCTGGGTATTTAGTACAAGTTTATTAAATTATTGTTTTTTAATACATTTTCGGAGATTATTGTATATATAGTTTTGTCATGTTTCCCCCCTTCCCCTTCCAAAGCCCCATTCTCCCCCCGCTAATGGATTTGCTTATTATAATAATAAAGCAAAAATTGTAGGTTTAAAGTTTCGGTGAATCTTTTACTATAATAGCGGTGAATAAAATATAATATTTTATTAAAATTTAAGGTCTTATTATAATAGCGGAGAAATTTATTAGCTTTATTATAATAGCAAGAAATGGTTGAGTTTTTTTTATTAATAACGAGAAGTTAATAGAAAATCTTTTATTAATAGTATGGGAATTTGAGTTTCTTTATTAATAACGATACAAATTTAAAATTTTTTACTTACAGTGGGTTTTTTTTCATAATAGCTAGAAGATTTTTATGCTTTTTATTTATAACGAGAAAAAATTTTAGTCTTTATAGTAATAGCGAGAATCGTTTAATTTTTTTTATTAATAGCGAGAAATTTTTTATTAATAGCGAGAATATTTCAATATTTTTATTATAATAGCGAGAAACATTTAAGTCGTTTTATTTGCAATAGGATTGTCATTGGTGATAATACTAGTTTGATTTCTGTTTATTAGCAACGGGATTTTGGGGTTGGTATAATTTGATAAATATTGATGACATTTTTTTATTTCCAATGGGATTGTCGTTGGTGATGGTACTGGTATGGTTTCTCTTTATTAGCAACGGGATTTTGGGGTTGGTAGAATTTGATAACTATTTATGACATTTTTTTTATTTCCAATGGGATTGTTGTTGGTAATGTTACTGGTATGGTTTTTGATTATTAACAACGGGATTTTAGGGTTGGTAAAATTTGATATTTATTGATGCCATTTCTTTTTAATAGCAATGGAATTGTCGTTGGTGATGTTACCTGTATAATTTTTTTTATTAGCAACAGGATTTTGGGGTTGTTAGAGCTTAAATAATTTTAATACTGTTTCTTTTTATTTGCAATGGAATTGTTATTGATAATGGTACTGGTATGATTACTCTTTATTAGCAACGAGATTTTGGGGTTTGTTAAGCTTGAATAATTTTTGGTAGTACATCTTTTTATTTGCAATGGGATGGTTTTTGGTGATGGTGCCGGTATAATTTCTTTTTATTAAGAACTGAATTTTGGAGTTAGTAGAGCTTGAATAATTTTGGTAATATTTCTGTTTATTTGCAATAGGATTTTCGTTGGTGATGGTACCGGTATAATTTCTGTATTAAATTACCTAAATAAAACTATCTTTGTAATACTACCTGGGTAAACCTCCCTGGGTAAAACTAACTGGTTAAACCTCCCTGGGTGATACTACCTAGGTGAAGCTATCTGGGTAAAACTACTTAAGTGACAATACCTGGGTGAAGCTACCTGTGTAAAACTATCTGGGTGATGCTACCTGGGTGAAACTACCTCGGTGATACTACCTGGGTGAAGCTACCTAAATAAAACTACTTGGGTGACAATACCTGGGTGAAACTACCTGAGTGAAACTACCTGGGTAAAACTACTGAGGTACAACAAACTGGGTATGGTAGATGTTAACAAACTAGGTAGACGGTAACTGCTGACATTTTATTGCAAATTTTGACTGCTGGCTTTAAACTCCTAAATTTTGACTTCTGATTTTTAACTGCTAATTTAAACTGATTACTTTTGATTGCTGATTTAGACTGCTTAAATTTAACTACGAATTTTGGCTATTTATTTTTAACTGATTACTTTTGATTGTAGCACTTGTTTGTTAAAATTAATTGTTAATTTTGAAGTTTGACATTTAACTGCAGATTAAGATAAGCAAAACAAAATAAATTAAATAGAAATTTACTAATAAAACTTTTGCCTAAATAAAAGTGTCTAATTTTTATAAATACAAAAGTTTTAACACTTTTGAAAATAAACGCATAATAAAAGGCAAACAATTAAATGCACGGGAATTAAAATATTAATAAAATAAACAAAACAAAATTTATCAAATGTATTAAATATGGTAATTATTGTTATGCATTGGCAAACTCCGGAGATTTCTGGCAAATGTAGTGATTACTTTTATGCATTGCCAGACACCGTAGGTGTCTGGCAAATGTAGTAATAATTTCTATCCATTGCCAGATACCGGAAGTGTCTAGCAAATGTAGTGATTACTTCTATGCATTGCCAAACACCGGAGGTAACTGGCAAATGTAGTGTATACTTCTATGCATTGCCAGACACCGGAGGTAACTGGCAAATGTAGTGATTACTTCTATGCATTGCCAGACACGTAGGTGTCTGGCAAATGTAGTAATTATTTCTATGCATTGCCAAATACCAAAGGCGGCTGGCAATTGTAAGACATTTTTGGGGTTAATTAAAAACATTAATGTTTGTTCATTTTTCAATATTATGAATGCAATTATATGGCAAGTTTTTTAAATATTATGCATTGTTTAATTTTAAGTTTATATTTTAGTAAAGAGTAACTTAAATTTCTGTGTTAGTATAAAATAATAAATATTAAAATTTTGATACTTAGAGTTAATATTTTAAACGTATGTTCTTATTTAGTTAATAGAATTTTGCCAACCGTCTCTCGAAAATGTATTAAGATCATACTGTTCAGTCTTGTTAGACAATAATTTAGCCACTGACAGTTGCGGTGGTATACAGATAAATCTCTGTACTGATGAGTCTCTTAAAGACGAATCCACTAAAAATTTATAATATAATATAACATTTTATTACCATTAGTCATAATTTTATATTTGAATTTCTACTCACTAACCTTAAGTCGATTTGACCTTAAGTTAGTGTATAATACTTGACTAATATCGATTTGACCATAAGTCAGTGTATAATACTTGACTAATATCGATTTGACCATAGGTCAGTGTATATTACTTGACTGATATCGATTTGACCATAGGTCAGTATATAAAATTCGACAAATATTGATTTGACCATTAGTCAGTGTATAATACTCGACTGATATTGATTTGACTCAACTGATATTGATTTGACCATAAAATCTATTTTCGGGCAAACGACTTTCGGGCAAACGACCATTCGGACAAATGACCATTCGGGCAAACAACTATTCGGGCAAACGACCATTCGGGCAAACGACTTTCGGGCAAACGACCATTTGGACAAATGACCTTTCGGGCAAACGACTATTTGGGCAAACGACTTTCGGGCAAATAAACGATTCCCATCCAGAAGTCATCACTGATATATGCGACCGGAAAAAATTTCCATATTTTGGATTTATATTATGCAAAGTGTTGCCCCCTAAACAGTTATATATCACTGTTCTGCCCTATTATTCACAAAATAAATTAGTATATACTCTTTGCCGAACTTGTGTCGACACAAAACAAAATAATTCATGTCATCACTCTAATGACGAACGATGTCTTATTGGAGTTTTTACTACAATAGATATGAAAATGGCAATAGATAGAGGTTATACAATTACACAATGTTATGAAATTTTAAACTATAACAACAGAGACAATCAGACATTTAGGGATTATATTAAAGAATTTTAAACAATAAAAACACAAACCTTGGGTTTACCTAATGGGGTTACCCAAGATAACATTGACACATATATTAATAAAATGTATACACATGAGGGTATTAAACTTGATTCTGATCAAATAGAAAATAATCCAGAAATGAGAAATGTGGCCAAACTTATGTTAAATACACTTTGGGAAAAATTTGCTCAAAGAGCAAATCAGCTGCAAACCCTAATTGTAAATAACTACACAGATTTACACAAATATTTTAAAAATCCTGACATCGAAATGATAGGTGAAGAATTGATTTACAAATTAATTATAATTAACTATAAACTCAAATCGAATGAATTAGCTAAACCCCGCAATACCGCAGTAGCTGTTGCGGCGATGGTAACTTCATATGCAAGAAAACAATTAGTTGAAACGATGGAGAAGTTGGAGAAATCGATGTCCAGATTTGTGTTGTATTGCGATACAAACAGCTTTGTGTTTATACACAAAAAAGGACACTACATAAAAAATTTTTAATTTGTTGAGTGATTGAAAAGATGAGATTGAAAACGAGTTTGGAGTCGGTGTTCGGATGACAGAATTTTATACTATAAATATTTTTAATTAAATTTATTTTAAAATATTATAAATTAAATTATATATGAAATAATATTAAATTAATTATTTTAGGTCCAAAATGTTATTCTTATAAAGTAATTAAAAATAATGGCAGTAAAGTCACAAAATTTAAGTCAAAGGGGTTTACTCAAACGGTTGAATCAGCTGATCATATCAATTTTGACGTAATCAAAGATAAAGCAAATAAAAAAGTAGAAGAAATCCCCCAAACGACAACGCTTGTTCCGCAAATTCAATTCCGAGCAAATAAAAAACACATTGTAACGACACATAAGATTACGAAAAATTTAAACGTAACTTCTGATTAGCGGCGCATTCTTGGCAATTGCACTTTGCCTTACGGTTAAGTTGATGACAATAAACTCAATGAATTTGCAGAAATGATGGCCGATATGGCGGAATAATTATTTTATTTTATATTACAAATATTTACATTTTAATCGATATTTTAAAAATAATTTGATATTATATTAAATAAAATTTATATAATTAAATAAAAATTATTTGGAATTAATTCTAATTTGATATAATTAAAATATATTATGGTAAGATTGTATTTATATAAACATTAACTGATGCCCTACATATCGGACAATTATCAATTCTTAGAAAGCAATGTTTACATGTAATAAGGTGGTAACAAAATAAAAATAATATTTTAATTTTGTTATTTAGACAAATTATACAATTCATTTGTTTAGATTTATATTCTGACTTTATTGTATTTTATTTTAATGATAATATAAATTTGTTCATTTTACTTGTAGCTTCATACAATTCACCAAACGAATTAAAGCTTAATTTTTTTAAATTATATTTTTTATTTAATGTTGCTTTAATAATATCATTTGAAAAAAGATATAGTTTAATAAAATTTATAATTAATTCAGAGCTCATATTTTCAACGATAAATACATTTAAATTTTTAATATCTAATGTATTTGTTAATTTACAATTTTGTATAAACCAATCAGATTTATTTAATTTGATAAAATCACAATTAGTGAAATGTTTTGCAAGTTCGACCCACGCATCGTCTTCCAATGACTAGTCAATCAATGACCAGTCAATCAATAACCCCTCATAATGATAACAATTGCCTGCATTTTCATAACCTTACTATATATATATATAAATTTTTCAAAAAAATAATAAACCGCAATACTTCTATAATAAAAGCCAGCCGCAATTTTATTTTTGACATTAATTGAGGATTTTCAATTAGTAAAACTTTTTTTTCTGATATTAATATCACCCATAATCGGCATCTTTGGGCCAGAATAAAAATTAATTTTTAGTTCATCTATTTTGATATTTATAAATATATTTTATTTCCTTTTTGACAAAAAGAGTAAATATAATATTAGACAAAATGGAATCAAATTACTATAAATTTGTTTCCGCTTTTACTTGTATAGTTTCAGGCCCTTCGAGTAGTGGTTAAACGTATTTAGTTAGGGATATATTAAAATATTATAATATAGTTACTAATATAAATGATTCTATTAAAGTTATGTGGGCATACGGCCAATGGAAATCACTTTATACGCAAACAATTTCAGATAACGTAGATTTTACTTATGTTTTAGGGTTGCTATCTAAAGATGAAGTTTAGGAAATTATGCCCAATATAATTGTAATTGACGATTTAATTAATGATTTAGGAAATAGCAAAAATATTTCTGATTTATTTACAAAAGAAAGCCATCATTTAACATAAGTGTAATTTATATTGCGCAAAATTTATATCATCAATAAACACAAATGAGAACAATTGGATTAAATTGTCTTTACAATATAATCATGAAAAGTGCACAAGCAAATCACAGCTACGTCATTTAGCTACGGATGTTTTTCCTGGACAAACTAAATATCTTCTCGAAGCCTACGATGATGCTACAAAAGATAGCCCTTATAGTTATATAAAGATTGATCTTACACAACAAAAACCAGAGAAGTATAGAGTATCAATACGAATAATATCTTTTGAAACAAATAGTAGTCTAGTTTTTTCTGGAATTTTTTATTTACTTAAAATAATTTGAAAATTTAAAAATTTGTTTGAAAGAGCTACAAATAGCAATGAAATATAAAAAACCAACAAGGCAAGCAATTTTGAAATACTTTAAAATCTAATCGAGATTGTGTATATAAAGCATTGCAAGAAATTTCATAGAATATTGTTAATAAGCAAATTCCGCTAAATAAAAAACACATTATAAAATTAAACAAATACTATAAAACAATAAAAAAATTAATGAATGGAGTTAGAAATAAAAACATAGACAAAAACTTGTATTACAATCTGGTGGGTTTTTACCTTAGTTAATTCCTATTGTAGGCTCAGTATAGCAGAAAAATAGTTTTTATGCCTTCAGAAACAACTGAACATAATGAAATTTAACAAAATTTAAATATAGATCCATCAAATACAACAAATATACCTAGACCAAAACGGACAAAAATAGAAGTAGACAAATCTAAAAAATTGTTAATGATTGTATTAAAAATTGGTGCAAATGATAGTTATACTGAAAATTTTAAAATTAAAGATTCCAATGAAAATTTAATTACAGAAACCAATTTAGTTGCTTTACTAAACAATGCATTAAGTTATGAAAAATATTTAGTAGAAGAAAACAATTTTATTAGATTAATGTATCAATCAAAAGTTAATCCTTTGTGGGTAATTAACGAAAACGTTAGAGCTAAACTTATGTCATATGAAAATTTCAAACTACAAACACAATCACCAAAACCTAAACCAATAGACACATTACCAGAACCTATACCAGCGCCTATTAATGAGTTAAATGAAAACAACTACGTAATAAACCCAAATACAGAAATAAATGATATTACAAATAAAGGAAATTAGAGAAAAAGATTTGATATTGAACACAAAGAGCAGAATGTTGATAAATGGGATGACGATGATTTTAAAAAAAAGTGAACATTGAAATAGAACCTTCAAATAATATTAAAGGTTGGCAAATGCTTTTGACCTCCGACGAAGAAGATGACCTATGAAGATACTTTGAAAGCTATTTATTATAACCCAGTGAACTCTGGATCTTTTGGAAGCGTTCAAAAACTATACAATGAAGCAAAAAAAACTAATACTTTAATTACATTTGATCAAATAAAAGATTGGCTATTAGGTGAAAATACATATACTCTTCACAGTCAATTAAGAAAAAATTATAAACGAGAAAATATTTTAGTTTCATTACCTAATGAGCAATTTCAAGCCGATTTGGTAGACATGCAAGCATTTGCATTAAAAAATAATAGTTTTAAATACATATAAACTGTAATTGATTGCTTTTCAAAAGATGCTTTTGCATTTCCTGTTAAGAATAAAACTGGGATTGAAATAAAAAATGCTTTATTTAAAGTTTTTAATGAACGTAAACCAGCTTTTCTACAAACAGATAGGGGAAGAAAGTTTGTAAATAAACCTGTTTAAATTTTTTTAAAATTAAATAATGTAAAATTTTTTATTTCACAAAATTCAAGTTTTAAATGTACAATTGTAGAACGATTTAATCGTAAATTTAAATCAAAAATGTTTAAATATTTTAGTGATAAAGGCACAAGATATTATCTTGATGTATTGCCAAAATTAGTTTATAGTTATAATAATTCAAAACATAAAACAATTAATTGTAAACCTATTGATGTAACAAGTAAAAATAAAAATGATGTATTTTACAATATTTATAAAGCATCTTCTGTAAGAGATTATTTAAGCAAATCAAATAAAACTCACAAATTAAAAGCGGGCGATAAAGTTTGGCGCAAATATGAGTTAGGCCCTATGGATAAATTGTATTATCCAAATTGAACAGATGTAATCTATACAATTAATAAAACAATAAAAGGGCATAATAGACCAATGTATAGTTTAGTTGGGTTTGATGGTTCCAAAGTTCATCAAAGATTTTATCCCAAAGAATTACAAAAAGTTAAAAAAAATTTATATCAAATTGAAAGAATTGTTAATAGAAAAACAATTAACGGTAAAAAAGTATTTATAGTAAAGTGGATAGGATTTGCATCAAAACACAATAGTTGGGTTCGAAAAGAAAATATTGTAAATCTTAAAGATGACTAAATTTTATTACGTCAAACTCTCATCAAATGAGAAAAATTTTGAAAACAATACAGTTGCTAATTTAAAAACAGAATACAATTACTAGAACCACTTCGTGGTAATTTGGAGGTGGAAATTGTAAAAATATCTTACCCAAAAAATTGAAATACTTTCAAAAATACTATTCAACTTAAAATTAATTCGAAAAAATTAACTACACTTCGAATGATATCAAAACAACTTAACAATTATAGTTCAAAAAATACAAGTTTTGGTATTTTAAGAGCCGGATACTATGAAACTGTTAAAGATTTATTTAATGAAATTAATGAAGAAATGAAAGTTTACGGCGATTATGACGACGATATAAAATTACTACCAAAATTTATATTAATAAAATTACAAGATTAGCAGAAATAATACCTGGACATGTTGCAAATGGAGATTTAATATTACTTGTACTCAATGAAGAATTAAAAAACATTCTAGGATTTGATACATATTCAAACGAAAACTTTTAATTATTGCCTAATAAATTCTTAATTGCACAAAAACCTACAGATATGCAAGCTAACTTAAAAACATTATATGTATATTCAGACATTGTTGTTCCACAAAATGTGGGAGATACAGAATGTAAATTATTACTATACTCTGAATAAATAAGCGATTTATACTCATTTCACAATTTGAAATCTCTACAATACTGACTAGACATAAACAAAAATTAATGAAAAATTTAAATATAAATTTGATTTTGCTGAAAATAACAATATCGAAATGACAATGTAGAATATGCTAATGTCGAATATGCTAATATCAAATATGCTAGTGTTAAATATGTTAATGTCGAATATGCTAATGTCAAATGTTAATGTCGAATATGCTAATGTCGAATATGCTAATGTCAAATATGCTAATGTCGAATTAATTAATGTCGAATATGCTAATGTCGAATATGTTAATTCAACATCCAATCATTGCAATTTATGCATGGTCGTTCTAGATTAAGATTACATTTCCGAGAAAAAAATGGCTAATCCTTACAAAAAATATTTTATTTCTCAAGCCGGCACTGGATTAAGTGGGTTTTCTGGTGTTAAATATCAAAGTGATCATGGATTTTTTGGTAGATTTTTGTCAAAACAAATTTCCCATTAATGCGGTTTTTGGGAAACAAAGCTGCTACCGTAGATGCTAATATTGCAAGTGATGTTATTATAAATAATAAAAAAATAAAAGATTCTGCTAAAAAACGTTTAGTTAAAGGAGGAAAAGATGTTTTAAATGCAGGATTGAGTAGAGCAAAAAAGTTTATTGTTGAAGGGAAAAGGCGAAAACGGTGCAAAAAATCTAACATAACTTTAGTAGGCAAAGGGAAAAAACGAAAAACAATAAAAAGAAGAAAACTAAATATTGAAAAACTAATGCAAAATGGATAAATTAAAATTATCTAATCCTATTAATTGGTTTAAAGCCAAAAGCCAATTTAATTATAAAAAATTAGATAATAAAAATAAAAAACCTAACAAAAAAAGAAATATTTGCCCTTAGTCAATGAGCAATCATCTGTGAAATGGCAAAGCAATAAAAAATTTACGAAATATACTGGAAAAGGATATAAAGGAAGTAAAAAATAAAAAAGAAAAAAAAGAAAAATAAAGCGAAAAAGAAAAAATGCAAAGCGTCATACATGAAATGTTTATCGTGGTTCCCCTACCAAAATTCGATCTTTTTGGATACCGCCCACTCAATCAATAGTTGAAAAAGACATTGTAACTAAGCATAGACCGATAACTACTTTAGATCCAAATTCATTTATTTAATTTGAAATAAATAGTGGAATAGATGAATATATCATATTAGAAAAAATATATTTTTATTTAAAAATAAAAATTAAAAAAACTGATACAATTAAAGTTGATGATGACTGGGACGACATATCACCAGTAAATTATTTACTACATTCAATGATTAAACAACTAGATATCTTTATAGAGGACAAACAAATTTCATCATCTTCACCAACATATACATATAAAGCATATATTGAGGCTTTGCTGAATTTTTCAAAAAATGCTAAATTTTCTCACTTAAGCAGTGCATTGTGGTTTAATGATAAAAATAAAAAAATTGACGGCCCGAGAAATATTGAAAATGAATTTTTAAAAAATTATAAAATATGTGATTTATATGGAAGATTACATACGGACCTGGCCTTTCAAGGCCGAGGTTTATTAGGAGGAACAAAATTAATTATTCGTATATTGCTCAATGAACCTACGTTTTATTTTATGACATACAATCATAAACCAGAAATTGAATTTTTGGAAGCATCTTTGCATATTCATCGATCTAAAGTTCCACCAGTAATAGTTGATGCACATAACGTCGCATTAAAAATTGCAACAGCAAAATATCCATTAACTCTGGCAAAGGTCAAACTTTATACTATTCCAAAAAGTATCCTCAACACTAGCATTGACAACCTACACAGTGGTCAATTGCCAAGACAAATATTTTTATTTTTTGTTGACAATAAAGCCTACTGTGGAAATTATAAATTAAATCCATTTAGATTTCAGCATTTTGATATTACGGCTTTGTCAGTATCTGTAGATAGTGTACAATATCCAGCTAAACCTTTTACACCAGACTTTACTAATAAATTATATCAAAAAGAATTAATAGCTTTGTACGAAGCATTAGACATGATTGATGGCGAATCAAATTTTAAAATTAACCGATATAACTTTGGCAAAGGCAACACAATTTTTGCATTCAATTTTGCACCTGATTTAACTAGTGACTGTGGTGCATCTGGTCATTAGTCAATTAATTTTAGTTCATTGCGATTAAATGTTAAATTTGGACAAGCTTTAGAAAATCCTGTTACTGTTTTAATGTATTGCAAATTTGATAAACTTCCTGAATAGATATAAATCAAAACGAAAACATTGATATGTTTTAAAAAGACAACTAATATTGAGTTAAATAAAAAATTACAAAATTTATCGGGCTTTGTATTAGTTTTTCCGTGTAATCATTTGCCAAAATTAAGCAAATTACCTGCATCTTTAATTATAAATACAAAACTAATTAAAGAAAAAAGCGAACATTGGGTGGCCTTGTATATTGATAAAAACAGTATTAGCACATATTTTGATTTTTATGGATTAATGCCTCTAGTTCCTAAAATAATATTTTACATGAATAAACAATGTGAGCATTGGACTTTTAATAAAATCCCAGTTCAAGGACTTAAATCAATTACATGTAGTGAATATTGTGTTGTATTTATAACTTTAATGACATATGGCATCAGTTTGTTTAATATTATAAAATTGTTCACAACAAATCCCAAAGTTAATGACAAAATTGTTAAAAATATATATAAAGATATAAGACTTTTTCATTATGTATGAGATAATTAGTATTATATCTCTGATTGTAGACTGTCAATGTTTTATGAAAAATGGAAAATTTGTTCCACGAGAGTTTGCTTTTGCAAAAATTGAATCAAATCACATTGTGACATGGGATATTAATTCTAATATGGATTATAAAAGTATGACAAAACAAGACAAAACCACTAATAGATATATTTTAAATAAAATAACTGAATTGCTCTTTACTGCCCCAAGAGACTCAATTCCATTGACAAAATTGACAGATTATTTAAACTTACTATAAGAAGTCACAAGAACTGATATTAAATGGTCATTTGGATTGAGAAATCATCAATTTAAAGCGATACTGGAAGACGCCGGAATACCTTACGTTGAAATGTTTTCACCATCTATCAATACATAAGCTAAAATCATCTTATAGTGCAAGTTATAATTGCAATAGACATATTTTTAATACTTGTGGTGTATGTGCTGGAGAAAAAGTTGAACTATTAAGAAAATGGTATCACGATAATAAAGGTGACGAGGTTTATGAAGATGTTGCAAAAGAAGTGGATACGTTTTAAATATAAAATAATATTTAATATATAAGTCCGCAAAATTCCCTAAATTTAATTTGATATAATAAATAAAAATTTTTTAAACTAAAATATTTGTGACTTATTTAGGTATTTATGATAACTGGATTTGATTGTATGTAAAACGTAAACAGATATACCGGAAGTTATTACTTTTAATAAAAACAGGAGGCAGGCTGTTTATTAATTAAATTATCTCATAGATTTAACATGTAAAATTGATACAAATTAGTTTAATTAAATTGCCCCCCGGTACAAAGACTACCATTACTACTAAAGATATAAATTAAAAGTAATCACAAACAAAATTAAACCAATATTTAAACAATCAAATGCTATAGATCAGTTGGGTATGGAAGTCAGCTATTGAAGTCGGGTATGGAACTTGGGTATAGATGTCACTATCAATAGTTTATCGCCTGTTTGGTTGTGCGGTCACAGGTTATTAAATATTAGAACAGTAATTTTTATTAGTTTGTATAGTTTTGTTTCAATATTAATTATATAAAATTTAAATTTTATTATATTATTATGATTTATTTTAAATTTTCAAAATAATTTTCAATGAAATTAATAATTTTATCCGAGTTTTCAGTTAAAAACGTTTCGTGTTTTCCATTCAAAGTAATTACGTCACACTTTCCGGTTATTATCTAAATATTAATATATAATAAAAATTATTTAATACGGAATAAGAATAT
>JAQFXP010001906.1:0-17100 GCA_034693685.1 Belba bartosi
TAGTGTAATACTAATATCATAGTAATAGTAATACTGAATATTGTTGTACTGTTGAGCATATCGTAGAGTCAGAGTCAGAGTCAGAGTCAGAGTCAGAGCCCTTCATCTCATCAGCTCTTCTGTGAATGTAATGCACTCTCAATACGAGTTTGAGAGTCTCTATCGGAGATAACATAACAAACAATTGAGCGACGACTGCATCCAAAGGCTCACCAAAAGCATTGACGACAACACTCTTCAACCGATTATCAGTTTTTGTTTTTTCACATTATTTGCAATTATTCGAAATTAATTAATTAATTAGTAAACGAGTGGTAGTGTTGGTGTAATCGCGACAATGCTTTCGTGCATCAAATATGTAGTCGTTTTCTATAATTTCTTATTTTGGGTAAGTCTTCGCCAAATGTTTCCAATGTTTATGTCATATGAGTTCTCAGTCTTCACTCTTCAGTCTAAGTAAGTCTCAGTCAGACTCTCAGATGGCTTTCGATTGGCATTACATTACATTGCATTGCATTGCAGACTACCAGTGCTTCTGAATCAGTACAAACACACAGTTTGTATGGTTTTGCAAATAATAATCAATACCTAAACACAACTCAAATTTATGCCTAAATTCACCTCTTCTTTCGAGTCGTCTTTTCAATCAATTAATTGAATTTATTTTTTCAATCTTTTTCTTATCGTTTATTTAATTTAGTTTTTATTTAGTTTTCTATTTAAGTCTTTTATTTTATCCAATTTTTTCAGTATATTTGAGTTAAGACTAAAATTATATCAATTTGTTGTTTCATAACATTTTGATTTGAACCTCAATTTTCACAAAACATATCATTTTTTATATAAATATTTTTTTATTGATATATCAATCTTTAGATTTTTTTTTGTAAAATAAATAAATGACTGAAAGCTTTTTTTAAAGCTATACAAAAATTTTTTGATTATAGGAATGTGAGAAAAAAATTGATAATTATTTTTTGAAATCTTAATTATTTAAATGATTTGTGTGAAAATATACTCTAATTTTAGTTTGTCTATAAAATTTGGGTTTTTATTACTATAATTAAGTTGTTTTTTCGTTTATAATGACTAAAAAAATGTTTTGTTGCTTTGTTTTCTTCATTAGAATATTTTATTTATGTTATTATGACTTAATTGTATTAAAATCGATCGGAATATGAAATCTAGTTTTTTATTTACATTGAATTCAATATTTAAATAATGCAGAGATTTATCACAATTTTTTTTAGCACTACTTCATTGGGTTTGTTCACGAAAATCAAATTTATTGAATTTCAAAACTAATTGAAGTTTTTTTTTACTTATTAAAGCAATTGATAATAAAGTTTGCATTTATTAGGTAATTGAGTTCTGAGTGCTATTTCGCAAAGAATTTACTGCAAATTGTATCGCATTTTGAGTTTTTATTTTATTTATTTAATACTTAAAGTGAATATAATTTGCATTTATTTCTCTTTTCTTTTAATAGTTTATTCTTCGACTTTGAGACGAGTTTTTGTTCGTTCAAAGTATTCGTTTGTGTTATATCTGAAACAATTTGATTCAAAAACTCAAAAGCAAACCATAAATAATAATAGTATTAAAAATATGTGTTCTTCTTCTCTACGCTTATTCACACATCTCTTCATAACTATTGAAACGTTTTTCAGACTCTTCTCAAAACAAGATCTCTATTAAGAGACCGAACACTTCCCAATCATATTATACAATGAGTCAAAAGTTTATTAAACCGAAAATTATTTCTTCCTTTCGCTGAACAGAACTTTTTTTTTGAAAAATGAATTATTATTTCGTCTAAATCTCAAACGAAATCTCTTTTTAAATCTTAAGATCTCTTTTCCAAATCCATTCAATCATTCAAAATAATATATATATTGTTTTTTGTGGTTTTCGATCATAACTTTAAAATTTTATTTTATGTTTGGCTCAAATATTTCTTTAATGACTCTAAATCTAATGTTTAGGCGGTTTTTGAAATTTATTTTTTGTTATTAAAATATTTGCTAGAAGATATTTTGAATCGAAATTATACCCTTTTTTCAAATAAACATTTCGAATACACTCTACCCGTAATGTAGGCTATTATTAAAATCTAGGATTGAGAGACGTATGGTTTGGGTTTATTTTGTTTTTATAACTTTTCAATTATTTTTTTATTTTATTGCTATTCTATTGGAGAATTCTTGAATTGAGAATAATATTAATATTATTTTAATTTTGTTCTTTTGATTATTGGCTCGATTTAGCCGAAGGACTGATTATAAACTGTTTGCTTCTCCATATGAATGCATAAAATATTTTTCTAAAATGAATTTAAATTATATGTTCGGATAACGAATTGCTGTTTAGGAAAACTCTTTTTAAGTGAAGATAAATTGTTTTTCATAAAAAAATTTTATCCATAAAAAGTTCATTTTGTTTAATTATGAAAAATAAAGTTTAAGTAAATGAAATTGAGAGTTGAATTCATAACAGTTTATAAACAAAAATTTTCAAATTCTTAAGTTCTTAAATTCTTTCGGAAATTTTTTTTATTTTGTTGTTTAAAATAAGTTTTTTTTCAAAAAGAAATTAATGAATAATAAGGTTTAGATTATTTTGGAGGCAAATAATTATATAATGTTAGAATATGTACAGTAATAATGAGAAATTGATTAATAAAATCGTGAGATTTGGTATTAAATTTGTATTTGTTATGTAGTTTAGTATCGAATGAACTCGAAATGAGCGAACAATCGCTACCAGAGCTTCGGTCAAAAGCGAATTATTTAATTGACTTCTGTATTGACATAGCGTTGAGATATTCTTCTCATTCATATTGTCAGTCATGCGTTCGTTTCATTTCAATTCACGTCTGAGCCCTAAATATTAGGAACAATAATAATAGAGTAGATATCGAAAGCCAGGAAAGCAAGAGATTGATCACAGAATCTTCATCTGTTGACAATTTAAACAGTGGTTCGACTGTAGAGCACATCTGCGCAAACCATTCAAACCATTCTTCCGAACAAATTATTAGAACAGAAGAGTGTGTGAGGACTCAGAATATGAGAGATTGCGAAGTGTTTTCAATACAAGCCATACATACACTGCTATCTATATTGTATATACTATATGCTGTATATACGCAAGATACTGTATATACAGCATATATATATAGAAGAGTGTATGGTATGGTATAGTGAGTGGCGTATGTTTAGTATAGTTATCCCATTTAGAATTGAATGGCAAAACACTTGTAATGAATAGTTTGCACGCACACTTCATCGATAGTTGTGAGAAAAGAATTAGAATTCACTTAAACTTAATTAATTGTTTTCTTATATAATGGCTTTTGCATTGTTCGGGTTGGGATACGTCACCCAATTATAGCACTGATAGCTTTTGGCCTCCACTCCCTATCCCATACCTAACTCCATACATGTTTATTCTATTAGTCGAAAAAATGCATCCATAGATAGATAGGCTTTTGTCCATACGATCCAAACATGGCTTGAAGTTTACGACAACACTTGTATATAAATTGTTCTTTTATTCGCTTTTTACTGTATTTTTGTAATAATTAATGATTGAAAAATAAATTTGTTTATTGCAATCTATGCACAAAATTAATTTAAATATTTTCTAACAATAATATTTAACTCTAAATATTTGTATATTTTTCTTGTTTTTGTATACATCGAGTGATGTTAAGCGAAGAGTAAACAAGTTTAATTTTTGTTGTCTAAACCAATATTATTGTTATTGTCTTTAATATAAATTTTTGTGAAAAAGCATTGACTCGATTGCGAATCAGAAATATTTGATAAAAATGGGCTTTAGTTTAATTGAATTAATACGAAAATACTATAACTTATGTCATAATAACGATACGATATCTATTTGCATAATACAAATGGTCTTTCATTCCGTAAGCCTTTCCTTGATTAACAACATTTATATAACACATTGCTATTCAATGTCTTTCCGCTTCACTAAAAACGCTCTTCATATTAACGAATGGATAAATTAGTTTATACTGAAACTAAAATACAATAAAACGAATGACATTCACATAATTAATGCAATTTTAATGTTTAATGTTTATAATGAATCTAATAATTTGTTTTTATTCAAACCAAATCCAATTCCACAGTTACTGGGAGTGGTAATCCTGGGTCTATCGGCGTACCTATGGTGGGACTCACAGAACTACCTGGACCTGAACGAAGTGGGCCAGTATTACGTCACTCCATTCATTGCGCTCCTCATTCTCGGCGGTGTTATGACAGTCGTAGGCTTTCTTGGATGTTGTGGTGCTGTCAGAGAGTCGTCATGTCTTTTGGGAACCGTATGTCTAATAATAGCATTTATTTGCTCTTCCGGTCTAAGCCTCATATTATCGGAATTTTTAGACAATTTCGATACTATTTTATCAATTATTATCTCATAATTTGATTCTTTTCTGAGAGGAGGGATAACTCGAAATTTGATTAGAGATAAACTTTAAAATCTATTCTATATAAAGTCATACTTATATTTTTTAACCATCCAAAGTTTTTATGCATTTTTTGCTTTTTATTGATTAGTTGTTTTGCAGTAAAAATATATTTATTAATAGTTTATAGTTTATACGGTTTCTATTTTTCAATAACTTGCATTTCTTTAACTTGTTTTTTGAGTGTTTCTAGCTTGATGATTTTAATACATATTTGACAAATATCAAAAATAGAGTAGTTTATAGGGAACTAATATTATATTAATATTGATTAAATTTATTTTGTTTTTTGCTATTATTAATTGTTTGAATAGAAGCTAAACGTTGTAATTTATTCCATTTATCATGTTCATTTTGACTGCCCGCTGTGCTTTACTCAATTACATTTTAAAAACATGAGTATTTTTGGTTACTAAAACAGATTACAGTATAATATTTAGCTGAAGTTAGTATTGATTTTTATATTTAATTAACACTTTATTTTCAATAATATTTATATAATTTTAAAAATCACAAACAGAGAGTATTTGTTTAATTCAGAGAGATAAACAAACTAATTAATGTAGCTTATTTTCGGTAATTAGAATTTGTGTTTTAGTATTAATTTCTATCTTATTAATAATTGTTTAATTGAAATCAATGTGCTATTGATATTTTATTGGCACATTTATCTTTGTAGTTTAAATGCAGGCTTCAGATGCAGCCCAAAATGCCCTGACTTTGAAAATTGTCATTTATCCCCTCCGGCATTTAGTCCGCGAAAAGATTCCCTCTTATTTTTGTCCCGCTTCGCCGTCGGCAAATTAAATAAGGTTTTTGGGAATTTTTTTGAAAAAACTCCCTTAGGTTTTTTGCCAAATTTTTTTTCAAAAATCCTCACCCTGAACCCGCAGATTGATCGAAAAAAGTTCCAAAAAGTTGAGAGGGGTTACCTTTTCGCAACCAAATGCTAGGGGGGGAGGATAAATTCAAATTTTCAAAATTAGGGGGAATTTTTGCCTGATCGATTCCTGTTTGAAACCCTGTCTAAATGACATTACTGTAGACTTTGTTTACAAAACATTTGAAAATGCCTCTAAACCAAACTAACCAATGCTTTAAATTAGATTACTTTTATTCGCAATAATTTCATTTATGCGATAAATTGCAGTAATTTTTTGACTTCGAGTCTATTGGAGATATATCGCTAATTTAGGTCTTGTTTTAGATTAAATAGGGCAATATATTTTGTCCAGCCGACATTTAATCGGTTAAATACATATAATTTATATTTGCATTTGTTTTTATTATTTATGTTTATATACCGGTATATACTCTGCATGTGTTTTGCTATTGGAGCCAAAATATATTAACTTTTTTCTCTCTTTTGACCCTATTTTCCATTCGTTAAATATATTAAAACATTTCTTGTGTTAAATAGAGTTTGAATTCAGAATTATTTTGATTTTTCTCCAAATCATCTCTAGCTTTGAGAATAAAACTATTTTTTTAAGACTACTATAGTATTCAATACGTGTTATAAAAGCAAAAACAGCGAAAGTTTTCATTAGATTAGATTATTATTAGAGTTAACTCTCAGATATAATAAGCTATTATTAATAAGTACGTGTCGCTAATGTATAAATAATTTGTGCCGGCTCTTAGACATCACGCAACTCATTGCAATTCATTTAGTGAGCCATTGATGAGTCGAATATTCTGTGAGAATAACTGTCTTTCAGTCGGTGTTTCACAAGAGCTGACCCTAACATCACTACCCCATCGAAGCGCTATTTTTATATTTAGTTTTAGAGCTACAGAAGCGCCAAAAAATAGTCGCGATTTCTATTGCGAGCACTGATGCGGAACCACTTCATTCAAAAATAACCACTTTTTATGTTAACTACTTTTTATTGTTGAGAATACAGTGTATGCACAGCATTCAGAGGCAAAACTAAAGCTTCGTTACAATTCCGCACCTTTTCGCTAATGATTACACTTATACAGTATTACTTACTTTACACTGTATATATATATATATATATATACATACTGTTTCGCAACAATTCTTTTACAATTTGTGGTTTTTTTTCTGAATATCTATTTTCGAAACTTCATCTAATGGTTATTTTTAGCTTTTTCACTCTTGCTTTTATTTTGTTATTTTGTAATATCAGGTTGTATTTGGATTTTTAAACAGAATTTAATATAAAATGTGTTTTTTGCATTGAATCAAAATTCGAGCTAGCATATGTGGGTGTGCATTAACAAAGTACCGACACATTTAGTGTAGGCTGCAAACAAATTTTAATATTAGTTTTTAAACTAGCTCTCAAACCTACCTTTTCTTGGTTCGAAATTATACCTTCTTTAAAATAAAGTATTTTTTAAATTTATGTTTGATTTAATTATTCAGTTTTTAGAAATATTTAGTTAATCAGGATTTGAATCATAATTTCTTCGTCATTAGAAGATTGAAAAAAAAGATAATTAAGTTTTTCGAAAATAGAATGCATTCTTAATACTTAATATTCGGAAATATTTATTTAATATTAATTTAATCGTTTAACTTAACCAAGCTATTATTTGACCTATACATTGATTTATTGATATGAGAGATAAGTTTGTTTTTTTGTGTGTTTGGAAATTGAATTTTTAATATTTTCAATGTATGTCATCTTTTATTCGAATTGTAATAATGAGATGTTTAATATTCAGTAATATCCAAAAAGCAGTTTTGAATTATTTCAGTTTGGATTTGTTTGACAATAATTATTCACAACTGAGAGATAAATTCTCAGAACTAACGCCAAATTATCTGATTAAATGTTCTTCACATCCGAATTTAGTATTCTTTTGAACCGAACTTCAAATGCATTTCAAACTAATTATGAAAAAAGAGTAAAAATTAGATTTAGAATACCTAACATAAATAGAATTAAAATTGAAATAAATATTATTTTTATTTATGACCGTCTATTAAATGGATGGGAATTAAGGGGTTGTTCGGCCGAACAGAGATTAAGGCTAATCGTTAACCTTAACTGAAATACAGAGTCGACTCGAAATTATTTATATAACGAATATAACATTCAAACCCTTTAATAATTGATGGATTACTTAATTACTTTTCAATCTAGCTGTTAGTCATTAAAACTATTTTAATCAATTATTCTCAATGTTATACTGGTAGTCGAGATAATATCACTATTTTTTTATATTTAGTGTAAATGTTTAGATTTTGCCATTTTTTTCCTAACATTTAGTATAATTAAGTAAATTTTTTTAATTAAAAATATATTTTTATGCTTTTTTTATATGTTAGACTGAATTTTACACCTAGAGCAAACTTTTTAATCAATTCAATAACTTGAAAGACCAAACATTAAAGTATTTTCTTTCAAAACTATGCTTAAGATTTAGTTTAGCGATTATTTATTTATTTTTCTAATGTTTTAGTTGATTAACGTAAGTGTTTTATTTTTTCAAGCTATTTTCAACTTAAAAAAAATTAGTAAAATCTAAAAATTGTATCTTTTCCGCGATTTTTTCGTTTATATTCTTGTATGACGTTTTGCCAAATGTTTCTTCTTGTCTTTCTGAGATGTATTGAATTTTTAAAAATTATCTTATATATATATATATATATTTATAATTATACTGTATATTATACATTATATATAATTATCGAAATATTAGATGTGATTATTTTGATTTTTATTGATTTTTATTTTATGTTAATTTAAATTAACGAATTAATCATTTAATGTTCTATATTCTATATATTTATATATAATATAATGTATTTGCTGTATATATTTGAGGAATTGAGAAGGTCGAGTGATTCAGGGGTGATCAGGGAATGCATTTTTCTAATAATGCTTAAAATACATACATTTCTTGTTTGTTATTTAACCCGATTTAGCTTAACTTAAACTAAATTAAAATAATTTAAACTATAATTTTAAACTGGATTTAACCCCTATTTTGGAGAATTTTTCTCAGTTTTACCCCAAAAAATCTCCCATCTCAACCCCTGATATAAATATAAATATATATATATTTGTATTGATTTTTTGAACATATCCACAAAATTCAAACACATGTCTAGTGAAAGATCTCTTTCCAAAAGATAAGATTATTATCCGAAACGATTCGAAAATAAACTTAAAGTAAATAAAATTTTTCCAAACATTCGAAAAGACAAAAATTTATGTTAAATAAATAAAAACGAATTATTTATTATAATTGTCTATCAAATGTCGACATATATTGAATATTCATATGATTTAGTTTCAATAGATCTAATTCGAAAAATATCTAAATATATCTTTACGTGTATAACATGTTAAAAATAAAATTGCCGTTTATTTTATTTTATTTAATATGACAACAAATTTTAAAAACATAATCCAATTAAAATAAATGTTTTTAAATGTTGGAATATTTTTTGCTTTTTTATTTACACAGATCATGTTTTGCATTTTTCAAATAAATTAATTTGCTTTGAAATTAACTCTTTGGCTGCCATTAAATCACTTAAATTCCAGACTTAATCTAAAATAATAATTATCTGAATGTCTGAATCGCTTATATAAACATAATCTGAAACATCTTTCGCACCTTTTGTGTTCACTTCTACTCTTCCATAATAGAGCTGAAGAACGGAATGTAATTCAAAGTTTATATAACTTAACCGCAAAACAATGGCTTCGAGAATAAACAAAGTTTTTTAGTTTAAAGAGCTCTTTAGGTTTGGGCTTAGATCTTAACTATTAGACAAATTTTCTGATAATACGGTTTTGTTTGGTTTGAGTATACATTTGCTAATTTTGATAATTAAGTAATTATTTTAATATAAAAACATTTATTTTGCAGTATTTTCTGTTTTGCGTGACTATGTGTGTCGCCTGTGGAGCCTCACTCTTCTGGGCCGTTCAAAATGAAGGCACTGTAAGTAAACTATAGTTTTTTTTAATTAATTATTTTTTTTACTTTCTTTTCCGCACTTTATGTCTAAATATAATGTTAATAATAATACAGTATTTCTCTTAAATATCACAATTTTTTAGTCAAAACATTCAAAATCTTAATGTTTTTTCTTAAGAATTGTTGTTATTCTTAAATTCGGAATTCACTCAAACCCATAATTTTCTGTTTTAAAGCAAAACGACATTTTCGTTACATTTTTTTCTTCTAAACAAAACTTTCATTTTATTCGAGACTTTTATTTGTTTTTTGTTTTTTTTGGTTTGCAATATGTGTTTAAAAATTTATATTTGAATTACATTTTTTCACTTACGGGTTGTGAGACTAAAAATAATCGAAATGAACACTAAATTTATCACAAAATTCAATCTCTTTTGTATTGTCGAGTTTTATATTTAATTTCAAACAAATTTCATTAAAAAAAAATATAATTAAATGAAAAATTCTTAATTATTTATAACAGAATTGCTTAACTTTTTTTTCTATTTCCTGGATCACTAGAGTCTCCTATTTGTCTGGAATTTGATTTTTTTTGTTAACAAAAATTGAATTTCTGCCACTTTTAACAATTACGACAATTTTTTTTGCTAACAATATTGGACAGAATTTTAGTTGAAATTCTCGTGAGAGTTGAAATTGAGATATAAATCAGTTGCGATATTTCCAATCGTTAATTCACACACTTTTGTAAATTGATTGGAAAAAATTTGCCATAACTTAAGACAAAACAAAAAAAGTTTTTTCTCACAAACAGTTGAAAGACATTTAGAAATTAATGAATTAATTAGAAAAACAATAAAATACAACAATTGTTTGAAAAGTGCGAAAAAAAGTATAAACGAGTGAAAAGTGACACAAACTAAAAAAGTGAATTAATGAAAGGAATGTCTGTTTTTAGGTACGGGAGAAGATAAAACGCGATACACAGAAACTAATTCAAGTGAACTATGGGTTTGGGAACACGAACGCCACCGAAATGCTTGTCGACCGCATTCAGCGAGACTTTGAATGTTGTGGCGCTGAAGGACCGGAGGATTGGCTCAATTCGAGCTTTAATCGGGGGAACAAATCGGGCCAATCGGTTGAGAGAGGCATTGGTGCGATTGCGGATCAACTTTTGCGAAATTACAAAATCCCGAACTCGTGTTGTTTGCCGACTGCCCCAGACTGTGATCACCGGACGAGAGGACTGATGGACGTAAAGGCGGTTCAAGATCTGATGAGCTCTACCATCTATAAGGTCGGGTGTCTCGAGAAGTTCGAAGCGTTTATCAAAGTCAAGTGGCAATGGATTCTGATTACCGGCGCTGTACTCATCGGCGTTCAGGTGTTTGCACTGATATTCGCGTGCGTTCTCTGTTGTGCTATATCTCGAGTCGGGGATAAGTAACAGTAGCTCTAAGTTATGTTTTTTTTAATATTTTCTTTTTTTCCTATTATTTAATTATTATATTTAAAATATCCCAAAAATTTTTCTATTGAATCGCAAATAACTGAAACACAATTTGTTTATTGTTTTCAATTGATTACTATTTTGTGGAACAAAGCACTGAAAACAATATGAAGTAAAAGAGAATTTCAATTATTTATATCGGAAACGACAGCTAAGAGTCGTCTGATTGGACAGTCGGACAGTTAGCCTAATTGAGTGTTGAATAGAATTCCTGCCAAACTCTGCTTATTTGCTAAATATAAACAAAAGACAACTTTCCTTTTGCATAAAAATCGCAAATTTTTTTACAAAAATAATATACACATAAAAAACATTAAACAAAAAAAGTGAAACAAATTTTCTATTATTGTATAACTAATAGAGAGTTTTACTATTCTGAGCGCAACTATTAGTTACTTCACATTCATCTTAACAATTATTGTCTGACAAACTCATCAAAACAAGAAAATAGAAAATATTTCGGAAATTAATGAGCTATAGACTGAACGAACAACAAAACTTAGTTTTTATCTGTATATCACAAACACTACAAATATGTTTTGAATAGAAAAATTGCATAATTACAGAGCACTCGGATGTTGTCTGAACTGAACATTCCTTTCCTCCTCTTCTATATATATACATCAGTTATTTGTTAAACTCAAGAATCTAATTGAACTCAAATTAATTGAACAAATTGTTAAATTTGAACACAATTTTGTTGTTCAGTTCAGACAATATTCATATCTTTATATTAATATTAAGTTAATTATTACTATAATATCGAATGTTCTCTTAAATACTCTATTGTTTTGCAGACAAATATTGAATGTGTTCTCAATTCTATCCAATTTAGTTAAAAATTCATTAGAATTTATTTATTTTGTGCCACAAATTATATCTATAACTTTATCGAGACAACACTAATCCATAGGTTATTATTATTAATAAGGCTGTGATAAAGGGTCTAATTTGTAGTCGTAATAGTATTCTACGAAACACAGCAATTAATGGTTATAGCTGGTTTAATGACAATATAAAACATATATAAATGTAAATGCCAAAACTAATAAAATCGAAAATAGTAAAATTGAAATTAATAAAATCGAAAATAATAAAGTCAAAAATATTAATAGTAGTCATAATTTTTATGTTTTTGACCTTATTATTATTTTACATTTGCATTAATATTAATTTATATTTTTATTAGATTTGCTATAATTATTAACTCCTATTTTACAAAGGATACTACCGCTACAAAAATACCCTTTTTTACAGTCTTAGTTATTATATAATACTGTTTTTATGACATTTCTCAATCATAAAATTGTTTTTTTAGTGCAATTATATATTAATTCAATTAATTATGTATTTATCTCTTCATATATTGTTTCTCATCACACGAATCATAACAATTCGTTTAAATAACTTTTTCTAAATCATTGGAAAAATTTTGTAAAAAATTAAAAATTATCTACAATTGAAAGTATCACTTCCTTAAGACTGGGAGAAATCTCACAATTATTTGAAAAAATTTGTTAACAAATTATTTAATTTTAGTGCAAATAATTTGATTGTGTGTTAAATGTTTGGAAATTTGATCAAAAGTTTCTCTTTTTTTTAATTGGATTTGAATCTGTAGTTCTAATCAATACTAAAAAAATTTTCTAATTATATAATTATTTTTTTGAATTTAATATTTCACTAAGTCTTCAAATAAATGTTTTAATTATTTTGCGAATCTATTTGATTGTCAATGAGTTGTTTTCTCTCGCGAAAACATTTGCATAATATTTAAACAAAATTTTGTCAAAATTTTTGTGCATAAAAATGAGTTCAATACTGGTATTAAACTAACAAAAAAATCATACTTTGTATGTATGAGCGAATTGTTTTTTGGAATAACTTATATATAAATCGATTGTATTTCTCGAATCTTAACTACTGTATTAATACGTGTTTTTCGAAACAAATACAAAAAATACATTATATTTAAATGTGATATATTTGAATGTTATTGAAGGAAAAAACTATTATTGATATAAATATTTAGATTAAATCTCATATACATTACATTCTCTCTCTCTTTCTTTCTCTTACTTCTCTTTTATATAAATGGCATTAAATATATTGTTGAATATTATATACAATTGAATGGAAATTAAATGTTTTTAAGGGTTAACCTGAAAAAAGTTTTTTTTTATGTTCTTATGGTTTAGTTTCAATACTTCAAGAAATAATTACTGAAAAACTCATACAAAGCTCAACAACAAATCGATTGTTTGATTGTGTAATTGAAAACATTTTTTTCCCTTTTCTTCGTTCAGAATCTGAACCAATCATTCATTAAATTTCATTGTATTTGTAATTTTCAAATTGTTATTTAAAATTATAATTAATTACTAAAACAAAACAAATTATATATAAAGTGCTTCTAATTTAATCATTAGATTTGATATTTTTTTGACAATTATTATAAATTAATTATATATTTTAGAATTTAGTTCTTTTGATGCTTTAAGAGAATAATTTGAATTTTTGTAGTAAAAGAAGTTCATTATTATTTGACACAAGAATTGAAGGTTTTGTTTGGAATTAATCCCTGGAATTCATGACATAATGTTATTTTAATATAAGTGAATGTAATTTAATTGAATAAAATTCAAAACATAATCATTTTTTCATGGTCTTATTATTTAAATTAAAAAAAAATATAGAATTTGTGATTAATTAATGTAAAGACTTAAGGATTCATTCAATTATCAATTGGCCATAAAATAATGGTTAGAATTATAATTACATTTTATTAGAAATCTTTTAAATATCTAAATCAAATAAATTCCCACAAATTGTCGTTCAATTCAATCAAAACTCTGTTTTTATTCAATTCCACAATTAATAAATTATTTGAAATAGAATTTGATATAATATTTGAGTGATATTTACAATGAATTTAAGCAATAATTAACAAATTTTGTCATTTTGTTAGCTTTTAAGCAATTATTTGCTGAAATTTAAGTTAAATTAATGTGAATTCGAATTTGATTAATGAGATAATTGGTTAATAAAATTGAAAAAAAATCAATGTTTGAACAATTGGTGACCGAATTAGACTATAAGACCAAAAAATTTATATAATTGAGGCCATCATTCGGGGTATATAACAAAGACATAAAAATAGAGCCAATCTCTTATATAACAAATTAAAAAAAAATCAAAAAATTTATTTGTTTTCAACTAAATAGAAAACCAAAAGCAAACAAAAATCGAAACAAATTTTGTTTTTGTTTTTGTATTTTTGTGTTTAAAGTAATTGAAATCAATGTTTGAAATAAACAACTAATTAAAACCAACCAATCGCTGAAACAAATAATTCAACTATTGATCACTTGATTTATTTCTCGCATTAGTTCGTCGTCTTCGTCATCGATGGCGTCGTTTGAGTCGATATTATGGTTGGATTCGCCCTCAAGAAAGTCGAAGTCATCCAAATCGGTATCAATTGATTTGATTCTAAGCTTATGGTTAGTGTCGGTCGAAGTGACGGCATTTGATGACTCATTCGATTCACTTTCACTTGAGTTCACTGTTTGGTCACATTTGTCGACAATATTCTGATTCGAAGTGTCTTTGGATTCACTCTTTTGTTGTACTTTCAACGAACTGATGGCCGTCGGACCCGATCTTCGGATCTTAACCACAGCTGTGTTCGGATCCGACGCCGATCTCTTCGTTCCTCTCGGCTCTTGATTTTCTTTGAGACCACTCTTGTGGTCAGTATTGGTGTCCGACTTCTTAGCCGACTCTTGGCGTTCGCGTCTGATCTGATCCAAAGTCTTAATTCCAAAATCAGTCGAACTCTCGAACGAAGAGTTGAATGAATTGGAAACGGAAGCGACGGTCGACTCAAAGTCATTGAGTTTTTGGCGTTTGATCTTAACCCTCAAGTCTTTGTTAGTCTTCATCTGTTGCTGTGCTTTGAGTTGTGACTCATTTTTGTCGAAACAGTGATTATTGAGGTCTTCATTAACCGAGTCTTCATTATCACTGTTGAACACCTTTTCCATTCGGATTTGTTCTAAAGTTTTAATTCCATAATCTGAGTCACTATTGTAGTCGTTATTCGGATTCAACTCATAATAGGCTCGACTTCTGCTGTTTTGGTCGACATTCCGATCGCTCTCATTGTCGGACTCTTCGTCGCAATCGTTCAGTGATATAGAAATCGGTTCGATATTAATGTTGTGATTAGTGGTCGAGTCGTTAAATGCCGACAAACTCTGATTCAAATAGTCTGAGTCGTCGAACAGTCGTATTTTGGAACAGTTGGTCGACTCATCTCCTCTTTTCACTGTATTTTGAGTTAAATTACCAGAATTTGTGTTAACGTTAACCGCATTGCCATTCGAACCGATATTCAAGTTATTATTATTCGTCTCATTATTATCAGTCGAAGCATTGGCCGAAAGGACGGGCAGAATAACGCCGTCAGCACTGGTAAGCGTCTGTTCCTCATCTAAAGCGACGAGTCGTGGCTTCTTATGTAAGAAAACGCAATGAGGTTTACGACAACCCATTGGCTGCGTCTCAAACCAGCACTGGATCGACGATCGGTTAATTCGTGACTCCATATGCCTGTACTTACAGACCGACGCCCGCATACACTGGCCGTCGCGCCAATGAGTGCACGTGACCTCTGACCCGAGCGCCGATTGGCAGTGACGGTACTCGCAGTCATCGCCCTATCGATCATTCAAGACATTCATTCAATTAATTCATTTTCATATAATAACTCATTTATTATATAATTTAATTGTATTTTAAATCCAATTCTCATTAATTTAATTTCAATTATTGCGAAACTATTTTATATATTAATTAAAATTTGATTTTCAATACAATTGAATCAAAAAATTAGAAAATTGTGCCAAACCTTAGTACAGGTCGAGTAATAGTAGTAATAGCAGTCGTTATCACTCTTTGACATTGTTTTCAATTTGGGTTTTATTTAAATTAATGCTTAATATAGTTTTGAATAATTTAATTGCAATTAATTTCGATTTAATTATTAATTATTTTCACAACAAATCGTTTCGTTTTTATCGATAAGTATTAATATACGAAAATAAATATTAATTGAAATAAAGATCAGTTCATCGCGTCATCTATCGGCGAAAAATATATTTATATTACTATTGTTCATACTCGCCGCAAGAATTAAGTTTGTTATGCTAACTAGGTAGTTTTATTTCGATTAAATAATACTGTATAAAAATTAAATATAAATACAATAAATGGGTTTTAAATATTTTACTAAAATTCGAATCAAGGGCATAAAAGGTTGTAATAATGAGAATAAAAAACTCAACTAAACTTTGGAAGACATCACAGTTTAAAGCCCTCTCTTACAAAGAACCATTCGGGAACTAGAGTTGGACTTTTTAACCAAATTTGGAATACCAAGCTAGATATCGATAAGTAATAAAAAATAAAACAAAAAATTTTGCCATCGTCCAAGTTTAGCCCCGACTGTCACCCCCAATAAAAATTTTATATTGATTAATTTTCGTTTATTCGTTTGATTTGAGATAAGAGTATTATTGTTAAGATATGAAATAATAATTAAAATATGAAATAAAGTTATTTTCAATTAAAAATTCTAATTTTAAAAGATATTTGAATTGAAAAGTAATTTTATTGAGATAACCCTTACGCCCCTCTCCTCTACTTCGAAGCAACAAAAAATATTTTACTTATAGAATATTACTTATAAACGGCTTTAAGAATATTCTTTAATTGGCATTCATTCTGATTATGGTTTTAATGTTAATTTCTGGATATGATTGGTCTGTAAAATACTTTTTATTTAATTTTGTTTAAATGTTTAATCTAAAATTTATATTTAATTTAGAATAAAAATTACAAATATTTTGAGATTTTCTTATTTATTAAATTATATAAATTAATAAATTAGAATTAAAATAAAATTTACCAATAGGGAAAAGTTGTTCATCGCACCGGACATCAACCGTCCTGTCGGCTGATTCCTAACAAAACATACGTTTTGTTGGTTTTCAGGACTAAAACCAAACCAAACCGAATGTATTGACATTGGGAACCGATGAGGGAAGTGGTTCATCGCACCGGACATCAACCGTCCTGTCGGCTGATTCCTAACAAAACATACTTTTTGTTGGTTTTC
>JAQFXP010001907.1:0-17091 GCA_034693685.1 Belba bartosi
TGATTGGATAATTGGTTTGACGCGATATGCCCCTAATGTATACGCCTCTATCAATGCTATCGTCTTCGACTAATAATAGCTAAGAGTGTCTACCTTTCACTTCCTAACAATTCCTAACTATCGACGCATTGTTTGCATTACTATTCAATTCAATGACAGAATATTTAGCTGAAAACTGAATGTAATGTTAAATACTGTTAGTCTATACGTCTATAACTATTTCTAATTATATGAGATTTCGCTTTTCGTTTCTCTATTTAATTAATAAGTTGTTTGGAATTGAAATCTTGTTTAGACGAGTAGTTACTGCTATTTCTCTCTTTTAAAGAAAACTATTTCTCAATTAATTATAAAATAATTAATTCTTCGAAATGTTTTTAAATTTATTATAAAACATATAAATAGTTGTATTTTTCAACTAAATCTCTGATCGTTTAAAAACTTTAGTCAAAAACTCGATTCTTTATATGAATTTATGAATAAATTCTGTATTAAAATGAAATGTTTGTCAAAACTGTTGAGCGACTCAATAGTGAACACAAAATACAGTACTTACTGTTGAACTATGAGTTCTACGAATTTATGCATTTCATTGATTATTGTAATTGATATTAATTTTATTCATTAATTTGATTCATGAATTGATGACTCATTCGAAAAGTAAATATTTTTCCAATTATGTTACATATATTTGGTTATAAATTGTTTAAGATTTTAGTTGCTAAGTCTATTCATTTACTCTACAGTACAGTCCAGGTCCATTTCTATCAAGTGGGTCGGGCAGAAAAATTGAGGCATAAAAATGGACTTTGATAAAACAAAACATTATTTATTAGAAAAAAATATATTAGTTAATATTTTTATACAATAATTATTTTAAAAACTGATCAATTTTTAAACGTTTAAGATTTTTAATAGTATTAATGGTTATCTCTTTTTGCATTTGGCAAAACTGTTGATCAAATAAATATTTCGAGTTTTTAAATACATTTATTAAATTGTTTTTAATTCACTAAAATCAAGCATTAAATCAATAGTTAATCACTTGACTGATAACTGCGTAAAATATAAAGTTATTTAAGTTATTACGGAATTGGGACAAGAAAATCTTAAAACATGTCTGAAAGTCATGACAACCAACTCAAATATACAAACAATGAATACATTTGTTATAAACAAAGATGTGCGTTTGCTCCAGCCTCTCCATCAGTAATAGAAAAACAATATCCCATTTATAGCCAAAAAAAAATCCGGAAAATATTCTAAAATGCAATTAAAACATTTTTAGTATACTATGTATTTATTGAACATACGATATAACAAAAATACATTTAAATTACAACAAAATATTAATAATTACAATTATTATTTAAAAATTAATAAAATAAACAAATTACATTTCAATATTTTTTTTGGTTAGCCTATTTCTGCAATCATTAAGAATTAAATTAATAATATTTATAAATTTTAATTAAATGTTTTAAAATTGTAATTAAAATTCAAAAAATAAAATTATTTATAAATCAAAATAATTTAATTTTTTGATATTTTAAATAAAGTTGATTTACAAAGAGAAACAAATGTAGACTAATGGACCTAAATTTATTAAAACACAAAATATTAAACGCAGGAGTGACTGCAGGTAAGTTAGTTAGTTACAAGTTAGTTATAAACCGGTTAATCTAACTAAAACGCCTATAACTAATGATGGAGAGGCTGTAGCAAACGCACATCTTTGTTTACAAATAATGTATTCATTGTTTGTATGTTTTGTTTGGTTGTCATGACTTTCAAACATGTTTTAATGTTTTCTTATCCCAATTCCGCTATTACGTTATTTATTTAAGAATATTTTTGTTGCTTAAAAAAGTTGACAAAATTGGACCTAATTTTATATTGATTTATATACAATATAAGGTTTTATAATATAAGGGATAAAAATGGAAAGTTGACAAAAATGGACTTGATAAAAATGAAATTGTTTAGCATTTTTTCTATAGTAAATGGCTTTTGGTTTTAGTATATAAGGGACAAAAATGGAAAAGGGATAAAAATGGAAGTGACAGAATTGGACCTGGACTGTATATACTTGTTTATTTTTTCAAGTAATGCACAAAACTTTGTCTTTTAATTATGCTTGCTTAAATACTTTAAGTGCAAGTGATTAATTTATTCAACAAAATTCAACACTGACTCTTTGTTCAATATTTTTAGCATGGTTAGGTATTAAAAGAATACAATATAAGTTGATATTATGTTTACTAATTGATAGTTAATTTAAAGACGAGTTGAATATTCTGAAAATGTCATCTTATATGAAGAAAGTTTGAAAATTGCTTTGACTTTTAGGATTCTAAAGCTAATGAACAGAAAATAGTGTTTGGAATAGCCCTGACTCCTGACCCAGGAGTCCGGACCAACCAAACGAAATGAGTTTCAAACCTTAATCCCTCCACAAACTACTGCATCGATGTCTGCATCCAATCTAATTGACATTTTCTGTTCCAATTCCAAATCGATTGTCTGCTTACAAATCCAGTTCTAATATCTAATTAAGTTATCGCAAAATCAGTCATTAATTGCTTTGCGTCTTATAAATCAATATTATATTTAAGTTTATCTAAAATTTCCCCAAAAATAATTAAATAATCGAATAAAATAAAAAAGAGTTGTCTTGATAATTTGATTTAAGCAGTGCTACCAAACAAACCAAATATTTCAAAGTTTATATTTATGTCAACTCATTGCTGATCCAAAACTCATGATTAAAGCCAACAAAGTCATCCTTAAGTTAGTTATTCATTATAGTCTATATATATACAGTATATATATATATATAAGTTATAGTCTATAAGTCAATATCAATGACTACAGCATTAATGGATTGACTAATGATTCGTTTTGTTACTGTAAAGTCTGTACAAACTTAATGTACACTTCGTATATGCAATTCAAATGAGACGAACCAATAGTTTATTAAATAAATTATCAAAAAATTATAATACTTTTCAATCATATTTATTCTGTATTTTTGCATAGATTTGATTAATAAAATCTTTAAAAAAAATGATAATTAATGCCAAAAGAGTCAAAAACTATGAATACGCTTCAGAAACTAATCGCAAATCTTATGACTATTGGATCAACAAAAAAACAAAGCAAAGAAACATATGATGTAATGTTGCAAAAGATATCCAAAACAAATGTTTGGCTAAGAATAACTACTGGCACTGGCACTGGCACTGGCACTGGCACTGGCACTGGCACTGGTAGTGATCTTAAGAGTGTTAGTGCATTAGGTTTGAGGTCAACAAATTGAAGCGATTGCTGTGACTATGACTGCTGCAGTCGTCTATAGTTCGCTAACTTTAAACAAATTTCATATGCATTTGAGGTCTCCAAACATGTGCCGCAATTATTCTTATCTTCTTTTGACCTCTAATTTTAGTGCAATTCTAATAAATAATATAAAAATCGTTTCAATCAAATTGCGTCTAAACCAGTTGTCATAGTTTTACATATTTGCGCTGTTTTTGAAAAATTCATTTTTTATCAAAAATTCTGTAACTGAGAGAAACGAAAGTTTGATTAAAATTCTTGTTTAATAAAACCAAACACATTGTCTGTCTTTTAATATAAATTTCAATTTACTTTCGGATTTTGAATATAATTTTAAAATTCCTAAATTGTTTCGGATTTTGGTTAATAAAAAAAGAATTTAAGGGAAAAAATACAATATTCAAGTTATTTAATCTTTTAGACAATTTTATTTAGATTTTAATAAATTTTATTTAAAACATGAATTTATATGATTAATGATTATTAACAACAACTTAAATATAATTTACGAATTGGTGGAAATAATTTAAAAATTTGATTTGAGTTTTAATGCTACGTATAATACAATTGGAAATTTATTATAATTTATAAATAAGTTAAGACTAATAAATGGTATATATTTACACCTAAATTAGTAGTAATTTACCATATTTTTCAGTTTATTATTAGATTCTTCTTATTATTAATTATTATTGAGATTAAGAGCAATCGTTTAAACGATTCGATCGAATATTTGATTCGTTTGAGTTATAAATATTAGAGTAAAAGAAGACGAGATCTCAACAGATAATAGACAAAAGAGTTGTCCAACAAAACAGACATTGATTTAAAACAATAACAATATATATTTGAGTTAATGTTAATATATTGAGAATATTCTTAGTATTTGGTATTTTTTTGACAGATTCAGTGAAAATTTGCTAATTTGTTGGCGTTTTTCATGTCATGGATTGTATGGATTGTTAAGAATCGAAAGGAATTTAAGTCATCTATTGTTCGCAGTTCTGTCCAAAGGAAGACAGTATTACTCTTAGAATCGGTGATCACTTTGTTTGGTCTCTAACCAACAATTCCTCTCAAAGATGTGTCTGTTTTAAAGTGCGAAACAAAAAGTGCAAAAATTATGTAACGATTGTTGTATTTAAAAAAAGCTTTAAAAGAATACAATTTAAATAAATTTATTCATAGATTTATAAATAAACTGTTTGTTAAAGTCTAATAACGATAATAATAATAATATTTAAATACAATTAATGGTTTAGCTGTCGTTAAAATGCACTTCAAATATATCACAATTATTAACAATTTGTTTGCTTTAAAATTAAGTCAAATTAAATTAATCGATAAAAACATTAAACAATAAATATAATGCAAAAAATTAGGGAAATATTAAATGCTTTGACAAGAATTGTGTCGTTAATCAAATATATGTTTAATTTACAAAAACTTTATGAATAATTTGATTCCAATTGAGATTAATCTGATTGTCTCTCTGTTTGAAACGTTTGCTCTCATACTGTACAGTAAGTGAGTTAACAGAACCGATATATTATTAGCTAAAAATAGAACCGAATGTCCTGTTCCTCGTGTTCTCAGTTGTCTTCAGCGATTGTACTCAAACACTGGTTGCCAGAAGTGTGAGCTGTGGTAGCGTTTGAAGTGTTGGGGGCTTTGGACTGTATGGGCTGTTTGGGCTGTTTTATAGATGGATGGGATAAGAAAAGAAACAAAAACAAAACAGTGATGTGTTATGTGTGTGCTCTCAAACATTCAATATGAGAATATGAGATGTGATTAAATCATTGCATACACTTAGGCATCGGCTTAACTGAATATTATTTTATAAAAAGCCTTAATATTCAGTTAAAGCAAAATTGGGAAAGACTTCGAGTTCTCAAGTGATCACTGCAACCGATAGAGGAGTTCATAGAAAAGGTTTAAAACAATTGGTTTTTAAAAGTTTATTAAATAGTTAATAGACTTAAGTCTAGTCTATTACAGAAAACCAGAATTTTGAATACAACCCAAAGCCCCCAAAACAGAGATACGTTAGGCCACAGCAGACAAGCATTTGAAGCACTACTTATGCGAAAACAATCAAATTCTTACCACTTCTGCATCAATTGGATTCTCTGTTCGATCCGCATCTGAACAGTCACTCGAACGCGAATAACGCGTAGAACTCCGGCTCCGGATTGGTGTTGTCGGACAGGCTTTCAAAGAAATTAAAGTCAGTTTGAGAGTTACTGAAGGATAGACTCAGACATTCAAACCTACCGATGTCTCCACTTTCACTCGACTCTGTGATTGAAGGCGTTCCCTCTGTATGAGTTGGAGTGGAAGTACCGATACTATGAGGCGGTGTCCATGTGACTGTTCGCAGAGTAGAGCCGAGTCCAGAGGAAGTGGCACTGGAACAGCTACTGGTCACACTGTTCTCGGATTCAGTCAATCCTATTTGTGATACGCTATAGAGTTATGAAAAGTCTCGTTAAAACTATTGAAACTTTTCCCAAATTATGGTTAAATATGAGTTATTCTCTATTGTATTACTAAATCCAAACACAATCCGTATTGTAATTTATTAATCATATAAATCAAACTTTTAACATGTTTATTTTTAACATTTAATAATTCGAATAATTCGAATAACTAAGTTTGGATTATTCAAAGATTAAATGCCGAAATTATGGTACTTACAAAAATGCAATTTAATCTTGTTTAAATATTCAATTCTTAATGTTATTGGAAATAAAAGAATGTTTAATATATCGTGAGTTAAAAACTTATAGAAATATTTGCAATACGTGTAAGACATGCATAAATCAAATTATATTATTTAAGACAAAAAGGATTTTTAACGGAAACATAAAATAATTTGTGAATTAATTTTGGAAAACATATCTTTAATCAGTTTCAATAAAACATTGAAATAAACAAATTTTAAAAACAGTTCAAATCAACAAAATTAAACAATAATTAATAAAAATATAATTAAACTATAATTAAAAGAATAAATAATGAAAAAGAGATTTATGTAATACTATTATACAGTAAATGCAATTAAAAGCCAAAATAGGAATACATTAAAATCGATGGTAAAAATCAGTTAAAATAAATTGTATATAAGTATAGTATTAAGTAAAAAAAAATAAGGAATAACAGTAAATGAGGAATTGATTCTAATTCAATATTGAATACTATTGTGATATTTTGTATAATACCTCACAATTTCACTCTTCTCTGGAATAGCGACCGACTGCTTACTGGCCGCTTGTTTTATGACAACTGTTCGAAGACTGGGAGCCACTTCAGAAGAGTAGCGGAACTTATTTACCGGCCCTCCACCCGATGGGAAAGGATTATTGACTATACGACTAGTATTTGGATCTAAACGAGAGACAAAACAACTGATTAGACAAAAGCGATTGTATGACAGCATTGATGCGAGCGTCGCATACGTGGGAAGTCTTTGAGGCCTTCCATATCATAATCACCAGTGGATGGCGGCCTTTGACGAGTAGGCAATTGGAGTTTTCGTTTGGATGGCGAGTGTTTCAGCGCTGTTAGCAATGGTTCAAAATTTGTTTATTCATTAATGGCTTTAGAGAGCAATTGAATGAGAAAAGAATGAATGAATGAATGAATGAATAAATGAATTTCATGCGCGACAGTCAAAGGTTAGTTATGTTAACCGAAATTAGAACTAAAGCAAAAATGGATTGTTTTATAGGAACAAAACGATAGCATAATTGAAACATTAAAACGAAAAGCGTAAACAATAAACGAAAAGTAATGATTTGAATGTAATTTTGAATAAGTGACTCGTCATACCGATATAACTGGAGACCAGGGTTCGAAACTTACGATGAGGGCCTTTGATTTCAGGCAAATCAACTGCATTGGGGCAAAGAGGGGCCGAGAGAACGAAAGGACAGAATAGATCACAATCACAGAAATTAACATTTGTTTTGCATTGCATTAACACATTAAAGCATTTTGTGTTAACTTTCGCCACATTTTCTTAATATAGACATCAATTATGGATTAGTAATGATTAGTGTTTGGGTTAATCATAAAAACATATATTCACTAATTGTTCGGTCGGTTAGTTTGACATTAGATTTGCATTAATTAAAAGAATGATTGAATAAATTTAGAAATTAAGTTCAAATTAAAATAATCTTTAAACTAAAGGGAAAATCAAAGTTATTTGAACTTTAATTCGTGTTTAATAGTAATTGAGTGACATTCGAATCAAAACAAATAATAAACTGAAAATAACAATAAGTTTTGTTTTGTGAATGACTTATCATTTTAAGGAAATTAAATTATAAGAAATTGTGATTTTTTTCAAACATTCCGAATGTCAAACAAGTGATGAAATGCAGACATTTATTACGATAATCATAGTTAAGAAATCAATCGACAAATACTAAACATGTCTTACGTGAAGGGATTTTTTTGAAGACAGTTTTGGCCATAAAGTCTAAAAATCTTTGGGCATAGAATCCGGGTTTATGTACTGATATGGAGTCCTATAAGTTAATGACAAATATTTAGACAAAACAATTATTAATATAAAAACATTTATTTCTATTAATAGTATATAGTATTGATAGGATTTATATTAACATTATTACCCCGTCGTGTAAGAGTGCTTTCCACGTGTGTTCAAACTTTTTCTTCAATCGATAACTTTGCAAAATATCTATTATTCCGATAAATAGGAGAAGACGTTCTCCTTTTGAATTACGAGCTGGTATTCCACCGGCGCTAATAAATATAGTACAATAAATTCCACAAATCAATTTGCAAAATGACATGCAAACATTTTTAATTGACAAATAAACTAATATTAAATTTTACGCAATTTTAAATTAAAAATATATTATATAAAAAAATCCTAAACCACTCGTAATCTTAATTTTGATAATTAGCCACTAAAGAATTTATATGAGAAGGTAATTACTAATCAGCTAAAAGTTAGCCTGGTTTGAAAAATTAACATTTATTCTCTTTGTTTTCAAAAAAAGCAAATTTTTGTGTTTATTGTCCTAAATTAAATCATTTTCCCTAAATTGTTGCTAAATCCGTTAAAAATTCGGTTAATTTAACTAAATTTAGTCTAAAACAATTTTACTAAATATTTTAAGCATTATTTCATTAGGTGCACTAAAGCACTAGAGTCTAAACTTTCTAAATGACCGGACCTTCAGAATCCCTGGGCAAAATTACTGGTATATTCATTTTTAAATATAAGTTAGTCTAGTTTTTCTTAAACAAAAATTTGTTTTTCTTTAATACAATTTTACCACATTAAGCATTAGACAGACATTATCATGTACAAATTTAATTCTACGTATTGATGTTAAACCCAGCTTAGTCATAAATATAATCTAGACTCTATCTAAACTTCTATAATCAATAGTATAGACTTCTAGAAATACATCTATAGGTAATCTATAGGATATTTTTCCGTTAATTTTGCAATTAAGTTAGATTTAAACAAATCAAATCCCAATTCAGGAAAAATTACATAATTTTCAAACACAAAAATATTGACAAATCAGAGAAGGAAATACTGTATATTACTGTATATTCATGAATTTATTTGTCATATTTTTAAAATTGGGGATATTTTGGCTAAACCACATGTCTAATACATATTAAACTTACAGTTTAATTAAATTGGAAATTAAAGTTAAAACTATAATTGTAAGAATAAACTTGTCTAATGTATAGCTTTAGACCGATTAATTTTTATCCTGGTTTGAGAAAAACTACTATTTCTGTAGTTTTAGTATAAATTCATGTAAAGAAAATTTATATATATATCAGTCATCGTTTAAATTTAATTAAAGAAATGAGTTTTAGTTTATTAACCATAAAATTTCAATAGATTTACTTCAAATTTTAACCATTAATTCGTATTTTAAAAATTAAAAAACAACAAAAATAAAATCTAAATTTAAATAATTGAAACTCGACAATTTTTTCGTAATCAAACTTGCTTAGCCAAATGTTTTGACAAGTTGTGACCTGTCTTTTGACAGCTGTGACTCGTATTAATCGAAGCATTTGTTTGTTAGATCTCATGATTAAAAACTATTTGTTCTAACAATTACTTAAACAATATATAAATCAACGCCAATAGGCCTCTAAATCGCTAAATGCGGTCAAACTTTGCTAAAGCCTTTGAACGAAAGCAAAATCAAGTCTTACGGAATGTCTTCCTCTTGATCTATGGGTTCGATGTCGGCCTGAATTGACTCCAAAGCTGTCGAATATGCGGCGATTCTCTGCTTATTAATAGACTTACTTCGACTCAAGTTAACAGAATTTCCTTTATTAGAGTCATTATTGGGTTTAATATTATCACAAATGTCTCTGTCCTCGTACTCCCTGTGCTCCCTTTCGCGAAAACTACTTCTAAGTCGAGCCTCTAGTGCGGCCGCCTCTGCCAGGTTTGCCGTTTGGGCTTTGATTCGCTCATACTTTTCCGTTTGAGCCGTATCCAAATTATGAATTCCCACTAAAAGACTGTAATCCATAATCTTGAAGCTCTCCAATACTCTGCAGTCTCTTTGCATTGTCTTAATGAGTGCGCTATAAGTGTCCGATTCGAGTAACAGTCCCTCCGAGTGGTGTTCCATAAAATCCAAGTCCTTATAAGTCGGCGACTCTTTCTTGCGCTCATATTTGTTCGCTTTTCGCTTATATGTCGAGCCCTTCAGGTCGTACTTCAGGTGCATTTTCACATAACTGGGCAAAAGGTTATTCATAACAATTATTCGGACATTCTTTCCGCCGCAGATATAACAGTATTGACCAAAAAATTTAGGCAAAAGTGTTCGCGGATTCTGATTCAGGTTCTAAATGGCATTTCAAACATCAAAGCAATCGATTAGTGGCAGTGAGTGTGGGTTAAGAGTTAGGGGTTAGGAGTAATTCATTAGTGCATACCATGTAATACCCGGGCAATAGCTTAAGCAGAAACTCTGCCTCTTTGTGCTGAACTGTCTTAATGATAAAGTTGTCGTCATCTGTCAGATAGAAGACACTTCCAGAGGCGCCGGGATTTGAGAGCTCTGTCAGCGGTTCGTTACAGACGGACAACAAGTAGTCGTCCGGTTGTATACCGAAGAGGTCCCGGAAGTAGCGGAAAGCTATTGGAGCCCAGACTTTGAACTTAAAGTCCGAGTAGTGATGGGCAGGCGTTGTATTACTGCCCTCTTTCGAGAACGAGACGGTCTCTAATTCCATGAAGTCCTTCATCAGTAAATCGCGTTCGGGTTTAGAGGCCAGACTCCCGACGGCGTGACCTATGCCTAACTGAATCGATCCCATGATTTGCGTCGTCTGAATCTTCTTGTAGGTCACCTGACCCTCTTCATCGACCCGCCGGTGCCCTATCTTCCGCTCTTTGTCTAACTTTTTGCGGTCACCCGAAGACGGACCGGGAGTTTGAGGTGTTTTCGGGCCCGAAGTCTGACTGCCATCGGAAACGTCAATCGGCGCCAGTATTGGAGGCGGTCTTCGCCTCTCATTCCCCGTTTTCTTTATTGGATCCGTTTCTTCACAAATATATAAACAAATCAATTAATTATCGATTAATCATAACTTCATTATATTTAACATAAAAACAAATCAATAATCGATTAAATAATTTATTAATTATTAAAACATTAAAATATCAAAACTTAACACCATTTGAATGAAACTTAAATTTAGGGAAAACTAAAAAAGTTTTGACAGATTTGAGTAAAAAATAATTTAAAGAATATATAAATTATCGACAATTTAATGTAAATGAAAATAAAAACAAATTGAAAGTCAAATCAATACCGGATTCACTCATATTCTGATCGACCGATTGATTCACTGTTTGTTGTATTGCATTGTTTTGAGTATTATTTTCGATGGACTGAACACTGCATTCAATATCAGCCATCTTTACAACACATACCAACAGAGACTATATTTTTCCGGATTTTATTGATTTAGATTCGGTTAACTCAAACTGCATTCACTATTAATTCAAATTTAATCACTTATTAGTCATTTTGTCAATAAAAGCAATTAGGAATCAGACAAAAGCATTAATTGTTGTTGTGTTAGGTTTTCAATAAACATAACAAAACAAACACTTTTGCCATCAAAAGAGGGCGAAGTTCGAGTGGACTCTTTTCAATGCAAGCTAACAAAATATTCAATCTAGCCTGGTCACTATATAAAGTATTAATGTATTGCACTCTCCATATGATAGTTTACATGGTATTTCTTTAAATTTTAATTGTAAAAATGTTCCTATTAATAATTAAAATAGAAGATAGCAATTCTTATTTTCACAGCATAATTTTGTTTAAATATAATATCTTGGCAAAAAATTATATAATTTTAGAACACTGTTATTAATTTTAATGAATACTGTATATCAAACAAAATGGTCAAGAAACGCTAATTATATTCTCAAAAAACAATATAATTAATGGTATTTTAAGTTAATTAATTTTAGAATTAATTAAGTTTAGAGCGAAACATTTAATTTCGATAAAATCCAGAAATATATGATTTTGAGAGTCAATATACAGTAATGTACAGTAAGACTAATATCTGGTATTACTCCCACATTGTGTCAAACCTCGTTTTGTCACTTATTTGTAGCTTTCACTCACTGTTTGCATTGCAAACACCAAAATTAAAACTTCGTTCAATAGTTGCATCTATTTTTGGGTACATTTATGTTCATCTCTTTTATCTCGAATATATCACAAATTTATTGTTCTTTTCGATAATTACAATAAAAAGCAAATAATGTTTCGATTTGACAACAATTGAATGCAAAACTAAAAGTCGTTTCACTCTCTGTACGACTAATATCTTAAGAATACAATAATAATTAAAGTATTCTTAAGATAATTACTCTTTTTCCAAACAAATACATTATTTTTTCAAAACCTTAACTAAAATCCTGTTTTCTTTTCACTGATGACATCATTTCTATAAAATTCAATTCAAACTTAATTTTCATTAATCTTATCCTTATTTTAAAAAATTAATTAACTTTTTCCGCAAAAAAGACAATTAGAATAAATAATTTTTTGGCACTTTATTCAAAATAATTAGCAATTAAATGACAAAAACAAGTGTAAAATTAATTAATACCAATGAATAGTAATTTTAATAAATTGATTCGATTTTTCGGTCACTAAAATTCAACATTAAATGAGTAATTATTTACAAAATTTAAATTTGTTTTTAGCGCAAACAATGTAATGAAAATAACAATTGAATTAAATATAATTAACTTATTATATGTTTGAAAGTAATCTTCAGTTCTATACTGAAAACACATAAAAACATTAAATTTCGTAAATAACTTGAAATCACATTATAGTCGAATAAATGAATTTAAATGCAATTCTATTATAAATGGAAAAAAGGTTTAATAAAAATCAAAAACTTTTAAACATTTAAAACAATACTTTTATTACTAATTGATTGTTGTTCTCATTAG
This sequence comes from Belba bartosi, assembly GCA_034693685.1. Lineage (NCBI taxonomy): Eukaryota > Metazoa > Arthropoda > Arachnida > Sarcoptiformes > Damaeidae > Belba > Belba bartosi. The sequence continues at coordinate 12,860 of JAQFXP010001907.1, forward strand.
AAGTGAATAATAAGTTGAAAAATTCAAACAAAATAATTCAATGAGTGGTCCATAAAATCAAAAGTTTTTATTAATAAATTCGAATTATTTTATTAATTACTCTTATTTTGGTCTTAAGTTAAAAATGTTCACAAAATTCACTTAATCTTCACTTTTATTGGTGTCAACGCCGTTATCAACCAATTTATCTCCAGTTTCGTCAGCAGTGGCTTTGGCAGGAGTTCCAGATTTTTTCTTCTTCTTCCCGGCCTTATGGCCGACCGCTCTATTCAGTAGTGCTTTGATTGAGTCGTCTTCGACATTGAATTCACTTTTGAAAAAAGTTGAATCGAAGGGAATTCCCGTTATTTTGTGAGAACCGGAAGGCATGAGAAGAACTGTGAACTTGAACTGAGCCACGAATTCGTTGTCCTTTTCGTAGAGAACAGTAAACGGCTCTAAGAGCTTGTGGTTAACGCATTCCAAAACACCCATCCGGGCCTTCTTCTCCTCTTCGAACGCCCGCAGAGTAAACGGCATATTCCCAAACCGTTTGTCCACATCGCTGTAGAAGGCCCGGGAGGCCTTCATCTTTAGTTGATATACTTCGTCCGTCTTCTTGTAGATAGTTGTCTTCGAATCTAATTCTCTTCCCTTTCGGACAATAGTAATAGTATTTCGGATTAGTATTGAATAGATTAGGATTAAAGACTCATAAGACTCATATAATTATCATATAAACCAACCTTTGCCTCTCCAGTGCTTATAAGAACATCGATGGCATAGACTTCATTGACTTCGAATTCGCACTTTTCGTGATCCTTCTTCTGGAGTTCACTTGGATTCTGGATAATCGACTTCTCGCCATCGATTCGGAATTGTTTCAATTGGTGGGAAAGCATTCCGGAGATGGGCTTACATTTGAAAGACTCGGACACCTTCTGGATGGCGTCGGTCACTGCGTTATTCTCAGAGCCCGGCCTTACTATCCTGAGCGCCGCCTCAGCTGCCAAGTGTGCGGCCATTATGACATCGGCTTTACGTCCGGTCACCTTGTCTTCAGTGGAAGCGCTGACAACCAGAGTGTGCGCCACCACTGCTATGAAGCCATCGATATGTGCGCCTAAATCACTAAAACGGATCAATTGATTAGACATTCGAGACATTGGACACAAACTACTGTTTGGCCTACAGTTTGACGACATCTCCCGCTTTGAGTTCGTAATCGACTTCACTCTTGAGTGGCGAGAAATGACAGATACAGTTGTTGACCGACACACAGGTTGGGAAGGCTATGCCCTTCTTCAGCTCCTTCTCCTTTTTAAACACTTTACCCGTCTCTTCATTGATAGCATTGTCTCCGAAGTCGCAGAGGTTTCGAACACTTTCACCACTTTTGCACTTTTGAATCAATTGCTTCAAAACGCCTTCAAATCAAACAAAATTGAAATCAAAAACAAGTGAACACGTGTTGACTCGTCTGAGTAATTGTGTCAAACATACGGTTAACCATCTCTCCGGCCATCTTGTATTTGGTCACTACCAGATCCTGTGCAATCGTCTTCTCCTCCATCACCTCTTTGTCACCCATTTCGCCGATTCTAATCTTATGACAATTGTCGGGATTATAGTTAAGACAAAACAATTGTTTTCCACAAAACCAAACACTTCTTTATTCAGATAATTCAATCAAAAATTACGTCAAAAATAATTCAATTTTAACTAAAATTCTAATAAAAATGTTTTTTTTTTTAATTAGCAAAACTTGTGTTTATCGATATTTTTAACTTAGAATATATGTATTTATATAATAATAAAAAGTTTTAAATTAGTAAATATAATAAAAACTAATAAAACAAATTGAGAAAAGTGGACATAATTGGTGTGAGAGGTGCGGAACCGGCAAAGCGCCCAAACAGTACTGACTCGTGAGTTGGCAGTGAAGACCTGCGCAGAGGCAGAGGCAGTCAGAGGCCGCCAGTGGTGGCACAGATTGACGCGTTGAGGCATTGGAGGCATTGGAGGTATTGACGACATATTTCTTTCTCTCGTTTTACGATTCAATTACTACTGAAATGCCTGTAAGTCTCACAATATTTTCTATCATTTCTATTAATATTACCGATATTTTTGACTTTATTTTCCAACTAATCTCTCACTAATTGTCGTCTAAATTGAAATAATGCGAAATTAAATTAATTGTTTTGACTGTTATTATGTAAACAATTAGTTAAAAGGGCAACAAATATAATAGTGTACTGTTAGCCCACATGTGCTCAACACTAACGCATCGTTTCCTTTGCGTTAATGCAGTGAACGCTCAATGCTTTGCAAATACGAGACTAACTAACAGTCAATTAATTGAATTTTCGCTTTTGATTCAGTTGAGAGAGAGAGAGAGAGAGTAATCGCTAATATATATCCATTATTTGAATGAATAGCTCGCAAGAGATCTACTACACCCGAGCCCTACCGACGAAAGGCGAAGATGCAAGTTGAAGAGGTTGGTGCAGCATCCCAATAGCTTTTTCATGGATGTCAAGTGCCCAGGTCAGTTATTCAGTCGACTTAGAGCTGACTCAGAGTTGAGTTGAGTTGAATTGATTGATTGATTGAATTACTGACCATTAGGTTGTCTGAAGATCACGACAGTGTTCAGTCACGCCCAGACCGTCGTTCAGTGCAAAGGCTGTTCCACTATATTGTGTACACCGACGGGAGGGAAGGCCCGGCTAAGGGACGGCTGCAGTTTCCGCAAAAAACAACATTAATTAATGAATCGATTTTTAATTATTTTCTTTCACTTCTTGTGTTGAATAATAAACAAAACTCTTTGAATAAAATTAAAAGTCTTTTCGATTTGTTTTCGATTTTTTCTCATTTAATATACTTATAAATAGACTAAATATCGAAATATTTTTTGGATCAACTCTTGAGTAAATAGATTGGTGTCTGTTATGAGATATACTGTAGTATATATTGACATTTTTGATGTATTCCTTTGAGTGACTAAAGTGTATATTCAAGTAATTATATGACAGAACTAATGAGCGTTTCTGTTGTATTCCTCAAATTGATTATTCTTTAGAGACTGCAAACTGTAATTCTATATATCAGTCATTAGTCAAATGTCTTCTTATATTAAGTAATATTTTTTGTTAATAAGTGAACCCAAAGAGCAGATACAGACTGTATATCAAGAGTTATAACTTATAAGTTATAAGTTGTAACTATTCGATGATATTCGCTATAAAAGAGCAAACTTTTAGTCAGTTATGGTCTGTTCAGAGCTATAATAGGAAACTGATGTCTATTTAATTGTTATCTAATAGTTGTGTCGAATACTTGCAAGAGTTGTAATAAGTGTTTAATAAGTTAGAAAACTTTATTCGATTCATATTATTCCTAAATTATTCTATTTTTTCATACAATGGATTGGAAAGAGTTTCGGAAAAGTGGTAAGAATTGAAAAAACTGTTAGAATTGTTTGAAAATCAAATAATTTATGAAATCAAACGATAATATATATATATAGGTAAAGAAATGGTAGACTTTATAGCAGAATATTTAGAATCGATTAGAAAACGTCGGGTTTTCCCGGACGTAAAGCCGGGTTATATGCGGCTCCTATTGCCAGAATGTGCTCCTCTTAATGGTGAGGACTGGGACGCGATTTTTGCCGACGTTGAGAGGGTAATAATGCCCGGTATGGTATAGCTAGTTAACAATTTAGAATTTATTTGTTCTAAACTGTATAAACCTAATTTAATAAGTTAATATGTAAAAATAAACTAGCTTTACTTTAATATGTTAAAATATTTTTATATTTTCAACCAGCATAATTGTATACTACAGTAATCTGTATTTATAATTTATCGGTTTCTCTCAAATTTTTCTTAATGTATTAATATTAATGCTACAATTATATTATTTATACAGTATTAGGGCTAAGGGCCCTGAATGTGTTAAATATTCTCTACTGTATAATTGTATTAATATTAATGAGTATTAAATATTTTGTTTTAATTAATAAAACTTGTTAAACTTGTCCGAATAATTTTTATGAATAAAAATTTTGATAAAAGTTTGCCTGATTGGAATGAATTAATTTGGAATTATTTCATTACACTATAAGTTTAATAGGTTATATTAGTTTATTATTTAGTTTTATTTAACATTACCGTATTCCCTCACAGTTTAGAACATGTTCTTATAAGGTGAATTAGACCATTTTCTAAAATTTGAGTTAAAGC
>JAQFXP010001908.1:0-17089 GCA_034693685.1 Belba bartosi
TTAACTGGATTTAAACCGGATTTAAACTAAATTTAGTTAAATTAACTGGATTTAAACCGAATTTAGCACCAATTTAGAGAAAATTTCCTAATTTTGGGCAAAAAACTTAAAAAATTTGCCGGCCGCCTTCGGCGACCGGCAAAACGTCGAGGGGGGATATCTTTTCTCGGACCAAATGCTAGGGGGGGATAAATCCAAATTTTCAAAATCAGGGGGGAATTTTTGCCTGATCCCCCCCTTCTCAATCCCTGATTAAGGCAAATATTGAAAAATAAAATGTTTCAAAATTTAGATTAAGTTAACAAATTTAAAAATAATTTTTTTAAATCTAAATTTAAAGCAAAAATTAAATAATAAGTTATTTTATAATTATTGTAAAACAATACTGCTGTTTTTTAATTAATAACTTTTTTTATATTAAAGTTTACTTTTATCTCTTTTTCGGTTTTATTTCTCAATTTCTCTGCTCGATACAGTTTGCAAAACTGGACTTGGACTGTATATATAAAGTGAATTGAATTAAGTTTACTTTATTTAGTTACAAGTTTCTTTTAATTATCAAGGGAAAATGTTTATAAAAAGGTTTAATATTTATTTGAATTTTAAAGAATATTGAGTTAAAGGAATTAACAAATTCTTTTGAAACTCTATTTATATAAATATATATTTTTGTTGATAATAGGCTTAGAAAGCAATCTAATAATACTAAAAAATTTGAAAATAAGGATTTTGTCGTATTTTTGACATTTATTACTTAAGTTTTCAAAATATTTCTATTTTTCAGTTATAATCTAAGTTTAAGTTTTTTTAAATACTGTTTTCTATATTTACTTATCTAATCTGAAAAATAATTTCAAACTTTGTCATATTAAGTATTCATAAAATTTATTTAATTTTAAATTTCACTCTTAAAAATTTGTTTAATTAGGAAAATATATATTTATTCTTAAAAAATAATAGTTAAAATAAATTTAGTTATCAAGTTTAACTCGATAGTGAATGTAATTATTAATTTAGAAAAAATTCATTAAACGAATTATATGAGAGTCGTCTCCGAACTATTCGGCGCTCTCTATCTCTCTCGTATTCTACGATTGGTTAGACATCCGAATCGATAGCACAGTCTCTCGAGTTTTGACTTTTAATGCTTTTGCCTTAAATCTAACGAATGAATAGTTTGGTGAACACAACACAACACAAGACTAACAATAAAACGCTATTTCTATGTATTGTATCTCTTGTAGTGAAGACAAAACTTTCGAAATGAATCGAAACATCAAAACAATACTAATATTTAACTAAATAGATAGAAATGCATAAGCAGTTTGCGATCACTTCAATACTTTTAAGCGTGACAAATTATTTTTATCTAATATTTATTTTTCTAAATTTAGTCAATTGTTTGTTTGCAAAACCTATGAATAAGAATTGGGAAAAGAAGTGCAATTCGATAGCGTACTCATCGGAACAATTGGAACAATCAGAACATGAATTGAGCAGAGATTGGCTACATTTGGCCAAACAGTTGGCATTAAATCAGTCGTTAAAAGTGTTTGGACTCAAAAAGAGTGGATTTAGTAACAGAAGACGTCATAACTCTGCACCAGAATATATGCTCGACCTGTACTCTATGGTCGCCAACACAGCCGAAGATAATCCAATTAATTTGAAATATAACGCAAATGCCATTAGAAGTGTCACCCATTCAGGTAAAGCGCTTTCCATTCATTCTAATTATTCCTATTCTCTAAGCTATTCCAGAATTGCCTAAAATTCAATTAAAGACTTTATAAGCAATTAAAACCATAACTAACTATACATTTATTATGAGTTTTTATTTGCAATTAAGAACTTCTGTTTATTAATGATTTATCTAATGAACAGAATCTATATAATGACAAATGCAGTGCTTTTTATCTCTTTAATAAATGTTTGCAATACTGGAGACACACATTGATAGCATTGATAGCATTGATGACATTCTCTCGAAATAGTTGGACATTCAATGAACTTTGGAATTGTCTGAAAAATAAGTTATTGTTTAATACTTATTCTGTTACTGTAGTAATGGTGACTTTTGTTAATGCATTGCTTTTCGGATTTTATAGATCAATAAAAACGAGAAGATTTGCGATATTAGATAATTAATTAGTTGAGACTTAGAGACATGTCTTTTAAGTAAATCACTTTCGATTAAAAGCCTTAAAATCGATATTTGTTGTAATTACTGAGAATCTTGTTTAAATTTTAAAAATTTAAATAAAATTTTAATTGACATGATTTATTCCTTAAATATGCTAAACAAACTGCACTTTCTATGCTTTTAAGTTAAAATCAAATTTTAACATTTGCTATGTTTTAACGAATTCTCAGATAAACAACAGTAAACCACATACCGGCATACCCTGGTTATATCTCGAACAAGCAGTAAAATTATTAATGTATACTTTTATTTATTTTTATATTTGAAAACTTTTAAGTTTTAACAAAATTTTCCAAATATTTATAATTACACTGCAAATCGAAAACAGTTTCTTTGCTAAAGTAATAGAAAAAGATTTTGATTTCAAATGTTTTTACATTTAATACAGTTTTTTATGTAAATAATTAATAAAACAATTTTTCTAAACTTTGATATAATATTCATTAACTCATTAGAGTATAATTATAATGAGATGAAGTGATTCATTAAAAAAAAAGCTTTTATTCTCTTTTCTATGCTTAACATGCTTATCGCAGTATTTACTGAATAATCATTTGCTTTATTTTATATTTATTTGACTATAAAATGATTTTATAATTTGAAATCACTTTAAGCCAAATATCATATTCATGAATCAGAACTTTAAGCGAGACAGAAATGTCCATTAGATGCAAAATATGAAACTCATCCGACCATTTGCTATCGCAATGATAAACGGAAGTGTATTAGTGTCGGCACATTACGCATAGAGCACCGGAGCACTGGAGCACCGGATCATTTTTAAATTTAATGCCTCAAAGAATTAATATTTGAAGCATTAGAATGAATAAATCAATAATGGGTATTGCAGCATGTGCAAGTAACAAAATAGACTTAGTAAAATTATTTTAATTTTTATTACTAAATAGCTGAACGTGTTTTAAAATAAAATGCTAGTAAAAATATTTTCAATTAAACTAATAATCTCTATTTGAATAATTTAATTTTTATAGACAGCTATAAAAATTATACTAAACTGCTATTTTTGCTAATACTAGTTAATTAAAACAATTAAAAATTTTTAACTAATTAAATTAATGTACATGTCGTTGAAAAGTTAGTTTTTAGAATTTTTTTTATATTAAATTATTTAACATAATTTTATATTAAAACAATTTTATTGGAAAGATTTTTCAACACATAAGAAAACAATAAATTTTAAATATACAAAAACAAATATTAATTTAATTAATAAATAGAGTAATAAATTGTTATTTATTCAAATAATATAGAATTAAAACAAAAGCTTATGAAAACTTTTAATGCAAAAAAAACTTAACGAAAATAAAGGATAACTAAACAATAAGATTATTATTTTATTAGGGATAGCAAATAAAAAGTAATATCCTTCTAATTCAGAAAAATTAACAAATACTCCTTTCTGAGTTTGTATCTAAAGAATATACCGCTTGTGTTCTTATGTTTTATATGACTGGACTTTTTTAAATATATTTATTTGTCAAAATTATAATTTTTTTCTAAATTGGGAATAAATTTAGTCAAAATCAGGTTTAAGTCCAGTCTACAATACCCTCTCCCCTGATTCGGCCGAGTAGGGCTAACCCAGTCTTTATTATGAAAGAAATGTTTAAAATAATTATATTAACAAAATGTTTAGTAATATTAATACATAATATATAAATTGTTTAATTTAAATATAAGAAAATTAAATTTAAAATAAAACAAAACATTAATCAATTTTTTCAAAAAATATTATAACAAATATTAATTTATTGGATGTATGTATAATGTGTTGGTTGATTTCAACCATTTTTCAGACGATGTCTCATCTATTTTATAGCTATTATTCATTATTTATGTCTAACTTTTATTTTTATGAAAGAATATTTTCATAAAAGTTTTATCGATTGAATTTTAATGAGATATGTCTTTTGCTTATTCTTTTGATAAATTTTCTTAAAGTTGTTTAAGAAAAAATATATATATATTAATTGAAAGTTTTGTATTTTACTTTTTACACAAGAATTAAATCTAATAACATAATAATATAATTTTCTAAATTGCTTTAAATTTAATGAGAGTTTTATAAGAATGAAACAATTATTAATAGTTATATAAGTTATTAATAGTACAAACCTTAGAACGTTAACAGTTTTTTGAGAATTTTTTTAAAATATCAAAAATATTTATTTTAAAATGCTACTTTTTAATTAGTTTTTATTGATTATTGATTTAATTATTTTATATTTTTATCTGTGATTAATCTTACTTGTTAGTTAAAAGTTAATTAGTATATCATTAAATCAATAGATGTTTTTGATTTATTTAACATTAATTTAGAGCAAGTTAAATAGCCAAGTTTGTAACCAGGTTAAATAGCTAAAATAGTTTATACTTTCACCATGAGTCGGCTTTTATCGGTTACGGCTTTAATAAACCTGATTACTGTTTTGGAAATTTTTAAGCAATTAAAGCCTTACTATATTGGTTTTAGCCGCAAATGGGGGCTTTAGGGGGCGTTTGGTTATAAAGTTAATATTGTAAAAAAATAAGATTTTAATCTGTATGATTGATTGGAATAGTAAAAACTATTCAAAATAACAAACATAATTTTAAGACAAAACAAATTAAAATAATAATTATAGTAAATATTAAAAATTGTGCATATATAATTTATAAAGAAGTTTTATATAAACATTACAGCTAAAATGTCCCTTTACACCTCTCTCCCCATTTGCGGCTAAAATTAATATATTGTAGGAGTTTTAAATAATTCTACAAAAATAAAAGTTTTATATAAACATTACAGTTAAAATGTTCCTTTATAAATTAACTAATATTTTAAATAGTGTTAAAATTTTATTATCTTGCTATAAATTAATTTCAAAGGTATTTGGGGGCAGTGTTTAAAAAATTTCATTATTTATTGCTACAGATTTGCTTATGTTATGCTATTTTTGAGATAATTATTCAAAATTTCTGTTGTTATTGACAACAAATTATAGTCTTCTTACATAATACCGAAAAATTTTAATAAAAACCTAAACTTATGATCATTTTAAGATTTGTTTCTTTATAGGTTTGTCATTAATAATTAAAATTATTTTACAAAAATGCAAAAATTTTTTTGTTATAAATTGTCTTGGATACTGTTATATTTAAGCAAATAAATAATTGCCTTTTTATAAATAAATAATTAAAATAAAAGAGTTCTTTGACAAACCGAGCGCAAATTTGATTATTTTAACATGAACATAAGTGTGCGCTTATTTTTAAAATTGTGGATATTAGTTAACCTTGTTGTTAAAATTGTTTTAAATATTTCACAAACAAGTATCAAGTTTCTTAAAGCCCTAAACGATAAAAACGAACTTATGGTCAGTATAAGTCAAAGTTTATAAAAACAAACTTACTTATTTATAGCATTTTATAATGTTTCCAGCTAGATTTTAATACTAGGAATTTGAAACAATTGTTTTTTTGAATTCTGGAATATAACAAAAAATAAGTTATCTGACAAATGTGCTTGTAGCAAATCATTTGAATATTTTTATGTTTTTATACTTTTATTAATTAAAAACAATTATTATAAAAGTTTATAAATTTGCAAAATTGTTTTATTATTAGTAGATTTAGTTTATTACTGTATATTTTTTTACAAATTAAATTAAAATTAAAAATATTATAATATTGTTTTATGCGATATAAATTTAACATTTAAATTTTATTAATTTTGTTATTTAATGATATTAATATATTTTAATTATTACATTTTTATAAATTTTACATTTAAGTATGAATCTATTAAAATAAAATTTTTAACAATTTTTAATTAAATCTTAATTTTTAAAATATTTAAATTTATTTTTAATTTTAAAAACAAAATAGCCAGATACAAATTATGTTTATTTTATTTTAAAAATTACAGTTAATTAAATTACATTTGATTTTTAATAATATAGCATATCCATTTAGTTCAATTTAAATTAATTATTTTATAATATTTAAATTTATACATATACTTACAAATTGTCATTTATATTATTTTATTTATAATTTAATTAATCACAATTATAAAATTTTTATTTTTACCAGCTTGCTTACTGTAACTTTAAAATTATTTTAAAATATTAAATATGTGCATCCTATTATACAAATTATAAATTGGTTTACTTTTTTAATAAAAATCTATAAAACATATATTGAATTGCTTTGGATTTAATCAATATGTTTTATTTTAAATTTGTCATAATGATTTTATATTAATGCTTTAAGATTATATTTTATTATGTTAGACTTTAAATGAAAAAACAAATAAAATATAACATAAAATAAAACACTAAAAAATTTATCTTCGATACAAAGTTTAATACTTTCAATAAAAATCGATTTTTTGTTTCAAAACTATTTTTTAAAATTAAGTCTTTAATAATTTTGATACCATTTGTGTAAAGAATTGAATTAAATTGAAAAATACATATAAAAACAAATTACAATTTATTTATAATTTTTATTTTATTTTAATTGCATAAATATTATAATAATAATTATTAAAATCATTGTTAATATATTTTGTTATAAAATAATTTTAGATACAAATATAATAATTTAAATTTAAAATCAAATATTTATATTTTATATAATTCTAAATTTTAATAATGTTAGAGAACATCTGTACATGGAAAATTTTATTTAAATAATTTTTACTGCATAATCATTTTTTAATCTTGAACAAATTATTAATCAAAATTAAATTAAAATTTTAATATTTTTAACATTAAATTAAATATAAATTTTTATCAATTATTAAAATATATATTTTAAATTTATTAAAAATTTAATTTGGTCACAATATTAAAATTTATTTATTGCCATATATCCATTAATCAAGCTATTAATAATCCATGTTATTTTTAGTATCACTCTTATATCAAGAAGGCCCGGGTCGTAAAATACTTATATTCAAACTACTGGGTCAAACTACTAATATTCAGTATATTATATAATATTAGAAACTTAAATTGACAAACAACAGACTTAAAACAAAAATTTTTAAAAATATAATGAAAATAATAAAAGTACTTTATTATTTTTAATAAAGACTTTTTTTTAACAATCTAAATAAATTTTTTAATGTTAATGTTATTTTGTATGTAATTAAATTTTAAATTAAATTATATAAATGTTTAAAATAATTAATATTTAATTGTATTTAAAACTACTAAAGAGTCCGGACAAAAAATGATAAAATTGTAAATTAATTTTTTTTATTTGAACTAATAATTCAATTATTACAAAAATTTAATGACTTATAAAACAATATTTTAGCTCTAAATTAAAATTAATTATTTATTTATAGAGGCCCCCTGTCGGCCACTAGGGGTACTAATGTATGCTTGCTTCTCTTATGTCTTTGGGCAACAGTTTTAGTATTTTTTGAATAATATTTTTAATTTTTAAAAATAATTTTGGTAATGAATCATTACCCTAGCTGCTAAATTAAAATTATTTACAAAAAAAACTAAAAATTATATGATTTCTAAAAATTATGGCTCATTTTGTGTGTTTTTCAAATTGTGACAAATTTATAATTTTTTTGATTTTTCAAATATAGAAAGCAATTATTCTAAACTATAATCGCAGTTTGTAATGTCATTATGTGTTGCTTCAATTATTATAGTAATAAAGAAAATTAAGATTATTAATTAAAAAATACTAAACACTGTTTCCCAAAGGCCTTTTCGAGATGAGTAGACATTAGTACGTCTAGTGGCCGACAGGGGGCCTTTATCAATAATTAAATAATTTTAAATTAGAGCTAAAATACTGTTTTATAAGTAATTAAATTTTTGTAATAATTGAATTAATAGTTCAAATAAAAAAATTAATATTACTATTTTATCATTTTTTGTCCGGACTCTTTAGTAGTATCTGTAATTCATATTCATATTAAATTATATTAATATTTAAAAATTTTAAATATATATAATATATATTATTTCAATTGTTTTTTTACTTTAATCATGCAATCAAATGTGTATGATGTTTTAAATCAAATGTTGAGTTTAATAATATAAGTGTCCAAAATATTTGTTTTTATATAATTTTTATTGCCTGTAATATATTTCGGCAAAATAATTGGGAAAAAGATTTGTAAAAATAAAAGTCAGACGTTACCAGCAAGACTATTATGATTTGGGTCTTTACGATTTATGGTATGAATCACTACCATAAAAAAATATTAATTTTAATTAAATTTTATCATGCAATATTTTTTTTGTTTTGTTTTTTATACATATTAAAAATATCTCTAATTTTGACTAAAACTATACATTTTTAATCAATTAATTAAAATTACAAAAATTGATTTGTTTTATCATATCAAACTAACTAATTAAAAATAAAAAAGTTAAAATAAAAATATTTATAAATAAAATTATATAAGTAAACATTTTTTGTTTAATAAATAAAGTTAATTATTTTTTTGTTAGAGTACTGTATGTTTTAAAATATTTTGTATAATAATTTATTATTAATTTTATTTGTTAACTCAAAAAAGATAGCTGGTAACATCTAGTTTTTTCATTTTATTATTATTATAATATTAATTTATTACTAATTTATTAGCAATGCAATGCATGGCAACTCCAGACTCGCGAGCTTTTTATATTTAACACATTGTTAATAAATAATTTAAAATTTTGATCTGGAACTTATCATCTTTTGCACAATTTTTTACAAACATACAAAAGTAACTAAATATTGAATTTTAGTGTCAAATATATGAAAAAATTAATGTGAATTGAAAGGACACCCAAATTAAATATAATGAAAGATATCAATAATTAATCTAAATATTAATTTATATTAAATTGTTATTAGTAAATATTTAATACAAAATTTTAACAAAAATCAGATAAATTAAAAAAATAATTAAATAATTACTAACAAATAATTAAAATAGCGTTTGAATTTGTGTTAAAATTGTGATTTCGATTTAGGATGACCTGATTGTAATTTTAACATATTAATTTATATTAATTAATTTATAATATTTTTATATATTAAATATTATGTTGTCCATTTTTAATCTTAAATAATTATTGTCAGACTCACTGTTAGTTATTAGTATATAAAACTTTTACACTAAATAATTTTTAAACTAACATTTAAAAATAAAAATGCTAAAATAGTTGTTATGTTATTTTTTAAATTTAATGAGCTATAATTGATTAATTTTAAAGTAAATACTGTACATTTGAATTTTAGAATTTTAACAAATTGAATCTTAGTCATTGAAAATAAATAATTAAAAAAAATACAACGTAAAAGTTTATTTCTATAATTATCTCATTGTTTGATAGATTTATTATTTTTATTATTATATTAACTGTTTATCAAACAAGCAAAAACATTATATTTGCAGTTTTCTAAAACTGACCGAGTTGAACATTTCAGATATGTTTTTTTAATGGTAACTAAACAGTTAAAGTAAGTAACAAATATTTTAAACCCTGAAATCTAGCTATTTTAACCTAGCTCAATTTCTTAAAGTTTCTACATGTAGATAGATTATCATTAAAAAGGTTTTAGCAAAAAAAAAATAAAGTTTAGTTTTAAAAAATTGTTATTTTGTTAATTATTTAACTTTTGACTTTTTCTGCACTACCTACAATCTATCTATACCCTTTAAGTCCAATAGATATTGCTGGTTACTTACTTTAAAAAACGTGTTGTTTTTTTTACTAGTGAAACCAAAACTGTATCAGTTTTATTAATTGCTTAATTTTATTATGTTTTCTAAATTTATTGTAATAATGTTGAAAACAAAATAACTTTGATTGTTTAAATTTTAATTACAAAAATTTATTTAAGACATTTTAATTGTTCAAGTTGCAACAATTTTGCCAACAAGAATATTCTGTAGAATAAGAAGTTTTGCACACATATAGTGGTTGCGGTTGTCATTGGCAACCATTCTCTGCATTCGATTCTGTAATAATTCAAATAAAGATTTCAAATGAAAGCAAACAAACCTTAAATTCTTCAATAATATATGTAAATAAAATTTAGAAACGTTTTAAATCACCCAAACTTTAAAATTGATATAAAAAATTCACATTTTTTTGGGCAAAATATCAGATTTAAAAATTTAATCAATTCATAAATAATTGAGAACAAAATTTCTAAACATTTCCAACTTTTTCCTTAAATAAAAATATTGTGAATAAACTAGTTTTACAGTGAATTGCATTTAACTTGTCTTCGAATGTCGAAACATTCAATACTTTTGTCAAAAACTTTTTTTTTCGATACAAAGAGTGTAATGAAAAACGAAAAGAAATTTAATCTATGGCTCAGTTTTATCTCGAAATTAATCGAAAATTCCGGAAAAGTATTGTTTGATCGATAAGATCTACAAAAATAAAGAATAAAAACCAGAAATTGTATTAAAAATATATGGAATAATTCCATATATATATCTATTGGTAACAAAAAGCAAAACAAAAACCCAATTAAATGCTATTTTATATCTGTTTTTTATTTTGTTGTAAATCCTTTGCAAACGAAAAATATATAATAGAAACGAAATTTTACTCAAGGGATGAGTTGATGAAAAATTAAGCTATGTTTGGATTAGCGTTGTTTCGTATTTTACTTTCGCTTCATTTGATATATTCTTTGAAAATTGATTGAATTCTAGAGAAGACTATTTTTAATGAATTTGCAGCGAATTATAATAATTGTATTAATTGTGGTTTCAGACACATCCGACACATCAACTCATTTGCATTTTTACTTCAATTTGTCGCAACTCATCGATCCGAGCGAACAGATAATTGAAGCGGAATTTCATATTTATAAACTCAGAACTGAACCTAAAGTTTTTGAAACTCGAAAAGATCCCAAACATAATCTCTTAGAAGTAAGTACTACTAAATTAATTTTAAATTAAAACTTTTATATGAAAAACAATTTGTCTAAATAAAAAAATTAAATATTTATTAATTTTTTTATAAATAATAATAAAATAAATTTTAGTAATTATAAAAAATATTATTTAAAAAATAAACTTGACAATTTCTGCACAGAATATTTGTTCAATTAGTTTAAAATTAAGTAAAAACAATGATTTGTATCAAATCTGTTTGAGTGGAAGTGAATCAGTGATGCGAATAATGCTTTTAATTGCAATCAAAATCAGGTTTAAAAATAGTTTCTGAGCTATAGTTTTAGCGCAAATAAAAATCCTTTTAGAAAATTAGAAAATCAGAATTTTATGTTTAATTAGTTTTAAATTTATAATGTTAAAAAGTTTGGCATTTTAAAAAGTTTAACTTGCTAATGAACTATTTAAGTAGCTTTAAATGTTTTGTTAATAATTAAATAAAGTTATTCATTTGAGACAATATTTTGCAAATTTCGAAATTTGTGTTTGCATTGAGATAAAGCACTAATTAATCAGTTTTATTGCAAATTTTAAAATGTTATATTTTTTATTAAATTTATTTTTAACTTGCAATAAAATAAAATTAAGACAATACGGTACTATTATTTATTTTAAAAATATCTGTAAAACTGTTTAATGTTTACAAGGTAAATTTAACTCTCATATTTCTAATATAAAACTATAAATTGATTTATGTTTAATTATTTTAAAATTTAATTCAAAAAACATTAACAAAAAGTATGTATTGCACTAATAGGTAAAGGTTTACCAATTGTTGTCAAAAGAAAGTACCGGAAAAAAGCGATTGCTTGATGTGCGCCGAATGAGTACTAATTCTTTTGGTTGGGATGTGTTTTACGTGAAGACAGCGGTTCTGGATTGGACTCGAGATCACAGCTCTAATTATGGTTAGTGAACGTTAGTTAGACATTGTTTTTCACTTCAACTCATTTGTATTCTTCAGACACTTTTATATTGAAAACAAATTGTTATTAAATTAACTAAAAAACTGTATATTACTTATAGAGTACTGTAAACTGAGTATAAAGACCATTAGTGCAGACAATAGGACTAAGAGCCCTAAATATAAAGACGGTGCTTAGCATCTTACAAAAAAGCTTCTAGCTACGTGTATGTTATATACACTTTATTCATAACTTAAGTTAAAATAATATTTATATTTTTACAATCTAACAGTAAAAATTATTATTTATTACTAATTGTTTATTTGCATAGTTGCATTATGTTTTAAAGTTTAAAAATTTGTTTGTTACATTTGCTGTTTAGTTTTTAAACAAAAAAGGCATAATTGCACTTTACTACTCTGACTGTTTTAGAACAATGTAAGGTATATACATTGTTTTTATATGTTTAATAACTACTGTAAATAATATGTTTATTACTTTTGGCCTTTTAAACATAGTTTATTTGCATAGATTTTATACAAATGTCAATATTATAAAATGAATAGGGTTCAATAATTGAATTTTATTTAATATGAATTTTATGAATTGACCTTTTGGATTTGTGTACTGATGGATCAGTACACTGTATAGTAGTAAATGTTAATTTAACTACTACATTAATTAATTATAAAAAGGGGAAATCAGCTCTATATTATAGATTATATTTTACTTCATAAATTCATTTTTAGGAATAGAAAACAATTAAATTGCAGATAACTATTAGATAGAATATTTTTACAAAAAATTAATTGATTTGAGAATGACATTTTATTTATTAAATTTAATAAATGATGTAAAATTTTTACTTAAATCAAATTGAAAAGTCATTATTAGTTTTTAATTAATTTATATAATATTTGAAATAATTTTCGCATACAAAAATACAAATTAAAATTTATTTTTAAATTATAATTATTTTTGATTATGATTTATTTTTATATTAAATTAAATATTAATAACATTAATATAATATAATATAATAGTTAAAAATAATATTAAGAACTTTATGGCTATTATCAAACATTAGTTTTAAATTATACCCTAGGTCTATTAATAACAGTAACTACACTCCTGGGCGAAAGCGTAAGGAATGGTATTCGGGTTTCGAATAGATATCGCAATCATATAAACAAACAGCCGTTGATTGTTATATTTAGTTCTGATCAGAAACTTAACTCTTCGTTCACTAAATCCAATCAATATATTAGTAAGCATTCAATTCACTATATTTTACTGTTTTTATTCTGTTTAAACAAAAATATTTTAATTAATTAATACTAGATTGAAACAATTTTCAAATAATTAAAAATATTACTATCTATTTTAGATTTAGTTAAATTAATTGACTAATTAACTTAAGTTTAAACTAAATTTAGCTATGATTTAAAAAAATGTAATTTATCAAAAAAAAATCTCAAAAATTTGCCAATGGGCATTTTATCTCAATCTATTTCCTTTAAAGTTTTAAAGTAAAATCTAACTTTTTACTTTATCTACTTTACTTGAGTTAATTTTTGTAGAAAACAAATTTGTTTCAAAGTAGTTGGGCATTCCTTCAGTATACCATCTGTTGGCTATCCCTACATTATCTATTTGCCCGTTTTTGCAAGTTATAAGAATCGGAATATTAGATTAGTTTCATTTTCGCGAACTTTTATTATAAGAAAAGTATTTTATTGAGTATTTACTTTATATTATTATTATTAATATTAAAGTAATTTATTATTTATTGATTTACATTCAAAGAAATATTCTCTTTTTGAAAGGTTTGGTAAATATAGAGTATAGTGTATAGTGTAGTAATAATATATTGATAGTTTAGTACATTAATATAAAATTGAGGTAAACTTGAGTTTAGAGACATAATAGCGTAAAATAATTTTATAAAGCCTTAACAAAAAATAATTATATTTTAGGTAAATATGATTACGGTTTTTCTGAATTGAGTGCTAATAAGAACGACTCCAATAACGAGCCAAAGGGGTTAATATCATTGGAGAAACAAGAAAAGCATTTATTTATAGTGTCAAATAGTAGGCCATCTTCTGCTTCTACTACTTCTTCTTCCCAACCGCTAAATGTCTGTTCTAGACGTGAGCTCTATATTGATCTAAAAAGTATCGAATCGTCTGCTTCTATAATATCGCCGAATGGTTACAAAACGCATATATGTATCGGAAAGTGCATTAATCCGGTCAACCGAAACAGTTTTGCCAAAAGTCACACCACTTTACGTTACGCTCTTTTCGATGACTATTATTCGAGTGAATATAGAGTAAAGAGTTGTTGCGTTCCAAACAAATTCAATCCATTAATTGTATTATATTTTGATGAAAGAGGAAATGTTGTGCTCAAGAGATTTGACGACCTCCTGGTCCGCAGTTGTGGCTGTGGTTGAGTCAAACAGTTTAGTCGACACTTCTTTTGCGCCATTTCTATCTATTACTCTAAAACTGTATCAAATTTGACTCAACTGTCGATACAATTGTCAAATATTTTGTTGTATTATATATAAATATTAATATATATATATCATATTGAGTATTATTGTATAATTAATATAAACATGTAAATTGTTAAATTAAATTTGCTTAGGACTTTTATCTTAAAAATTTAAAATCAATTAAATATATATAATTGATTTGATAAAACATATTCTATTATATTCTACTATATTCTAATTAATTGAATTCTTGCAATTTATATACAAATCTTTATATAATATTATTAGAAATATTGGATCGATAGTTGATATGAGTTAACATTATGTTTGTAATGATTTTTATGTATATTATATTAAATTAGTTTTGAATTGAAAGTCTGATAAAAACAAGAAAATATATCAAATAATTATTACAAAATTTTATTTTATTCTTTGAATTTATCAATTGTATTAAATTTTGTTATGAATAATAAAATACAAATTTTAAACAAAAGACATATTATGACTACAATTTAAAATTCACTAAAAGATCAAAAACAATTTTTCAAAAAATGTTTATATTATACAAAAAAGTTTAGATATTGAGAAACATTTCTGAAAGTAAAATCTGTTACATATTTATAAGCTATGAATCAATAAATTAATTCACAACTTGTGCTGACATTTTAAAAGAATTTGACCTAGAGAACTTTTGTGGTATTTAACAATTAATTTCAAACTCAGCTATAAAAGACATGTTTTTCTAATTACTTTAAGCCTAACTCAATGTTTTAATTAATAAATCGAATCTATTTTAATGACATAAACATTACGACTTGTTTGCCTACAAAACAGAATTGATTTAAATAAATTAGTTAAGCTTTTAAAACAATAAACAAATAAAAATTAGCAATTATAATTTTTAAAAATTTTATCAATTATTTAATCAAAGATCAATTTTATATTTATTTATTTAAAAATAATTTTGTTTTTGTTTTTACTTTGTTTTGATTTAAAATTTTAAAAAATGCACTAAAATCTTAAAATTAAAATTTAATTTATGCAAACTAAATTGACCTTGTTTTTGTCATGAGATAGATATGAAATTTAAAATGGGTGAGGGTAAAATTATAATGATAATTTATGTAAGATCTATAATAATAAAAATAAAATTAATGATATTTATAAATTAAATGCACATGATTACTATATGCACTAGCCTTAAGCTTATAAAAATTAATTTAAAAAATAGCATAAAATTTAGCTATCAATTAAAATTAAAGATTACGTTTATTTAAAAGTTCGTAGACAAGTCTTCAAAATCTATTTTATTAAAGCTTACTTTTTAGTTTTCTACTCTTTATATTTTAATTTTTAAAATAAAATCATCTTACTAGTTAGTTAAAAATTAATATTTAATTTAGAAAAATGATGTTTTATAAAATAAATCCAGTTTTAAAACCAATTATATTATTATGTATATTATTATTTTAAGAAAATGGGTAATACAAATAAATTCTTAGAAATAAATTTTGTGAAATTGTGTTTTTTGAGAAAATGGGTTTCGAAAATGTGTCTTGCTCTTATATTTGATTGATTTATATAGTTTCAAATGGCTAATATTAATAATAAATATTAATTAAGATGTATTGATAATTAAAATAAAAACACATGAAAGCAAAAAATATAACAAATTAATTAAAAAATAGCAAATTATCAATTTTAATATTATAAACAATTATAACGTGTGGTTTGTTTAAAATAAAATAAATTTATTTTTCTATCTTTACCACTAACTTATTTTTAAAATACTTATTTTGTTATTTTCCTAATTTTTATAAATAATTTTAATTAAACGTATTACAGTAAAACAACTTATAAAAAATAAATAATAAACAAGTATAAATAATTTTAACTATATTCGTTTTAATGTAATCTTGCAAAAAATTATTTTTTCTGTCTGCTATCAATTGTAAATACAGAAATATTTTAGTTAAATGCTCTGTTCTTAAGGTATAAATAATTTTTCCAATATATTACCCAAAAAATACATTCTATCAGTTTAAGCTTTATTTAGCTTAAGATTAGATTAATCAAAGATAGATTATTGAAGAACCTTATATTTTATCTTTTAATGCTATTATTTATCATATTTCCCACTTATGTTATATTGGAAACAATATTGATAAGTGAGAAGAACAACAACTTTTAATAAGTTATTAATAATAACCGATAAAATAAAATTTATTTTAAACATTTTTTTAATAAATACAAAATTAATATTTGCACAAATGTAACAAAATTTAAATGTGTTTAAAATGGCACATTTAAATAAAATTTATTTAAAGTTTAATGCAAACTAGCTATTTAAATATATTTTTATTATTTTATAAATAATTTTTAAAAATGAAACTAGTTTAAAAACAGTCATAAGCAGTCGTTTTAATTTTCGGCCCAAAACAGAAAATAATTTTTTTTTTTAATATCTTAACTCAATTTGATTCATATTTCAAAGTTTAAAGATTACATTATTGAGCATATAATTATCA
>JAQFXP010001909.1:0-17077 GCA_034693685.1 Belba bartosi
AGAGAGAGAGAGAGAGAGAGAGAGAGAGAGAGAGAGAGAGAGAGAGAGCAGAAGAGAGAAAAACTAGAAGAGAGCTAAACATCAGTCGAATATCTAAAAGCATTGTTATATTCACTTCATTTCTGATGACTTTCCTGTACTTCAACTCAATTTCCAAATTCTCTTAGCTTTTAGTCTTTAGTCAGTGAACTAAGTATTGAAATAACTGTTTCTAAACATGTTCTTCAAATGTCGTCTCCAATCGAATAGTCGACTCGAGTGTATATAGACTGGCACTGGTAGTACACAGGCATACGGCGGGAAAGGCTTGTACTCTACTCAACTCGACTCTACATTCTATAAGGGGAATGGGAATACCGTATGCAATGTTCGGGGTTTGAGCACAAGTAGTAGTGACAGTGTCACCAATGATAGATTGCCGAACAGAAAGTTAATCAAATTAGTTGTGTTTCGGAAAGAGAGAGAAAAAACGTATAGAATATTAGAGTTTAGTCGAGAATAGTTGAGTAAAGGAGTAGTTAAGAGTTGGAATAGTGCCAAAATTGAACAATCCTATTTAACCAAGGTATGGCTATGTCGAGATATGGAGGAGGGGGTGTATGCCAAAATTTTAATTTTAATATTAACTATTATTTTTGTTTCAAACTTACAATATCAACAAGGTACAATTAGTTTTTGCTTTTTATAAATAGATATAAAATTTTTTGTAATTTGTGTAAACAAATAAAACAAATGTCTTACTAAATGTAAAATTATACGCATAATTTATTTTTTATAAAAGTATCTAGCACAAGTTTTTTAATAACAACAACAAAATAAATAAAAATATTTGATATACAATAACAAAAAGAAAATTTTATGTATTTCACATTCAATGTCAATAAATTTATGACTTTATTTAAGTCATTCGAAAGCGTTTTTGAATGACTTGAAAAGTCAACCTAGACACTATTGTCCAGCCCCAGCCCCCAACCATCAAGTGCGGCATTACGGCAGTATTTATTACAGTTATTGTAGTATACGCTTAGTGTTAAGCAAATGTTGTTTGCAATCAGTGCTTGCATTATATGAACGAACATTTATATGCGATAACAGAATCCAATGCTAGAAATGATTGGAATAGTTAGGAATACACTGTTCGCCCGTTTATATGACTCAAAGATATTTTAGGCGTTTAGATGGCATTCATTCAGCGCTTATTTCGATACGCATTAGTTCCAGTTGTTAACGAGTATTAGAATTAGAATACATATTGCTGCAAACCATTTTATCATCTTGCTAACACTTTTTTACAATAGCTCTTATCGTAATTTGTTTTATTAAATAGTATTTATTAATCAAATATGACATACAATATGTTTCAATGTTAAACATATGTTTTATTTGTATTATCTTGTTTAAAATCTAATTTAATTCAAAAAATATATAATCTTGCTTGTAAAAATTTAAAATGCGTTAAACGATAAAATTTATTGCATAATAGCCAACTCATTTAAACTTAAAAATTTATATGTTAATGTTAGAAATTTTTGGATGCTTAATGTTCATAAAGTATTCATAAATATAATAAAAGTTTAATGAGGTACAATTTTTAAAATGTTAATTTTAAGCTTGTTAAGTGCTGTTTAGAATAGATTAAAATTTTAATATATTAATAAAAACAACGAAAAAAAGTAAATTGGCAAGTTTAGAAGATTACCATCATCTATACACTTGTTAAATTAACATATCAAAATCAAATTGGTGAAAAAAGCTTTTTCAATTTATTTAAGCTGGTTTAAAAATTGTTTTATTTGACCTTGCTCAAATAATCAAATTTTGATATATTCTGTTCTTTTTATTATACTTTCCGTAAAATACTGTTTGAAAAATAAGATCTCAAACATTATTACAATTCAGAATAAATTTTGGGAAAAAAAATAAAAAATTCTATTTATTCTATTCAACAGAATTGAAAAAAAAATTCTTTCCAGAATCGCATTGTGTATTCGCGCCAGTTAAACTTTTTCAAGTGTTTTGGCAATAATAAAAAAGCGACAGTTCGTTTTGGCAAATTCGATTTGATTCAAGTTGAGAAAATATTTGCAATAATAAGAATATTCTGTTTGTTTAGTAACTGTTTTCAATTGTATGTATGGCTTCAAAAATTTATTCTTAACTCTTCGCTCGCACTCCGGCGTCTCCTCTCGATTCGCGTAGTCTTTGTATTTCACATCAAAACACTTGAAACTCAAACTGTATTTTAAATTCAATTTAGATTTTGTTTTTTTTCTCGAAATCACTCGAAAAAGACATTTTAATGCTATTATAGCGTTTGGCTTAAGAAAATATATTGAAATTTTATATATATTTAACTTTCGATATAAGTTAACCCGATATAAGACATTTGAGAATTTAGTTGAAAAGAAGAAATATTTTATTATTTTTCACTCAACAACAACAGCAGAGAAAAGGCCAATAAGTAGTCAAATGTCAGTCAATAGTAAATAGAAAATGTATTGAATGCCGAAAACTGTATTGTAAGTCAAACAGTGCTCTTCGATGTGCTGGCGATGAGCTGTTTGTATGTGTGTTGGAGAACATTGATGATTGAAAAACCAATAAAATTTTCAACATCTTGACAATGTTGTCAACATTACTTTTTAATGCTAGAATTAAAGACAGCATGGACAAACTTTACTCAATTTTAATTATTAAACTTTTTAATTTTGTTTGACGACCTGCTTAAATTTTTATTTATTCAATCGAAATTTTTTGACATGTTTAAATTAATTAATCAATAGAATAGTTAATATTTAGCTTTTTATTTACAAGACACTAGATAAATAGGTTTATGCAGAAATAATTAAAGTGCATATTTTTAATGCAATATTAGCTAATATATAAAATTTATTAAAATTTACTATGCAAATTTTAAAATAAAATTTAATTAATTAATTAAAAAACATTAATATCATAATATGCATATTTAAAACAAATATGTTATGCAAAAAGTAATAAGCTAATTATACAAATAATACAATTTATCTAATTTAATTTTATGCATGCTAGAATAAGGTTAATAACTTACCTTAACAAAAGTTTTACTAATTAGCAAGTTGCACAAGCGTATGCATACTTAAACAATTATATAATAAATTGAATTAATTAAGAATATGGCAAAAAATTATATAATTTATCTAGCTAACAAAAACATATTTGCAAATTATCATGCCAATTAATATATCAAAAATAATTAAATGTTAAATTAAAATATCTAACCAAGCGTATATAGATGTAATTTTATAAACAATTAATTTGACAATAATAAATTTTAGCATGTATAGATAACAAAAATCATTTAAAAAGATAACAAAGCTGTAAATGATCATGTCAATTAAAGTTTTTAAAAAGTTTGATAAGAAGGAAAAAGGAGTAAATCGATAAATAAAACTTTGAACTAAATCGAAAAATAATCTCCAAATCAATAAATCGCACGAATCAATCAGCCATCACAATTTTTGAGATCGCAAACTATCAGTACAATCGAGGCGAGGCGTCTAAAGCCCGGGTCCGGCCAGTCATCAAATGATTGAGCGGGGCCAGGCACTGAATAGGCTCATAAACTCATACAATATTTTTCTCGTATCAGAAATCAAATAATATATAGATATCTATTCGACAATTCTTTTTACACTCGAAAGCAAAAATCAAAGATCGAAATAATAAAAAGAAAATCTTTTTTTCTCTTTCCTTAGATTCAATCAATTTTTTTCACTCATCTCTCTTTCCTGCTCTCTCTCTCTCTCACACACACTCCCTTTCTCTTTCTCTCTCTCTCTTTCTCTCTCTCTCCTTCTCTCTCTCTCTCTCTCTCTCTCTCTTTCCGGCTCTCTCTCTCTCCCTCTCTCTTGACTTTACTTTCCGCACATCTCTATATTCAGAGTATAGACTCATTTTTTCCACTATTTTACTCCAGATTTTTCACTCCTTCCTCTGTTGTGCCGATGACTGTTGGAAACTATCGGTCAATAAGTGACAGAACAGGACTGAAAAGGTGTAACCAGGATACATTTTATAGTACTAATCCATTAACTTTTTTTTATACAACAATTGTTAACATAAGTTTACTTTAAAATAACATATTATATTTTAGGCAATTGTATTTAAATGTATATATTTGCAATGTATCTGGATAACTACAAAAAAAATTAAACAATTTTAAAATGCTATTTATTCTAACCTTTCATAAATTATTTTTTTTAATTAACTGCCTACAATAAATTAAATTTGTATAAAACATAACTTACTAAATTAATTTTACATTTGTTTAGTTAATTTTTATTTAATAAACTTACTATTATTTCGCCTTGGTAACCCCAAGTGCAAACTAAGGGAAGAGAAACTAAAACGTAAAAAATGTGTGAAAAGATTGTTTTGATGGCATTGACGGCAACGTTTCACTCCGACGTAAATCAATATGCAATATGAGCGGCACCGAGAAATGCAGCATTCTCAATTCACTCCCTTTTTTATGTACACTCTTTTGTATGCATTCCTAACTCTCAGTACTATCTATGCCTTCACTTTGATGGCCGGGCTGTGAAGTCAAAGTGTCAGTGAATATGAGTTAAAGAATATAAGAGAATATTCTGTTGTATTCAAGAATATACGAGTGATAAGTCGAGAGCAGAAGATAAGGAATGAATGAACAAATCGAGTGAACAGTGAAATCAAGACAAATATGTATTCAATGCTTAGTCTTATCGTTAGCTCTCCATTGATTTATTATTTAATTTTTCTTATATCAGAAATTGTTTGCACAATATGTGATGGATAAAAAATTAATGCACGTTACAAAGCGCAGATTAACATTCAATTTTGTGCGTTAAATTTGTCTTGTTAAACTTATTAGTATTAAACTTTTATAACATTAATTTTTATAAATTTTTAAATAATTTTATTTATAATAACTTATTATAAATTTTTAATTAAATATTTGAGTTATTATGTATTTTAAGTTGCTATTAAAATTAAATTGTTAAAGTTAAAATTTTTGTGTTTAGTAATGCAAAATCTAACATTTAAATACTTGATTAACATGCTTAAAAGAATAAATTATTTTGCCAATATTTTAAAATAATATTTTCTCTGACGTAATTTATTAGCTAGATAAATAAATATCAAACATTTATATAAATATCAAACATTTATATAAATAACAGTTTGTACATTTTTATGATGCTGATTAACAAGATTATTTTTAGCATTTATTTTGCGTCACGTATTGAAATGATATTTTTGGTTTAGATATTATTTTTTTATGAAACTTATAGTTAAATCAATATATTATATATAGAGTAATCAATTGGAATGTTTGCACAACTTATTGGTTTAGAATTCATTTTTAGCTGACTTTACAGAAAAAATACTTTTACTAATTCTAAACATGTAATTCAATTATGGTTTTCCGTTTGCAAAAAATATAGTAAAACAAAAAAGAATTTTTAAAATAAACTCTTTTTTTAAATCTACAAAAAACGTTCTTATTAAATCAAATTAAATTTTGTAAACAATTTTTCAATAGAAATATTATCTAATAAAAGTTACAAAATCTACAATGATGCTTAGTAAATAAATATTTATTTTTAAATTTAAACTAGATACATATTAAATTAATTTAATTAAAAACAATTTAATACTTATAATATGTATAAAAAAT
Source organism: Belba bartosi (assembly GCA_034693685.1). Classification (NCBI taxonomy): domain Eukaryota; kingdom Metazoa; phylum Arthropoda; class Arachnida; order Sarcoptiformes; family Damaeidae; genus Belba; species Belba bartosi. Next base: position 5,702 of record JAQFXP010001909.1, read on the forward strand.
AGATTATTTATACTTAAAGTTAATTTTTTAATTTTTTACCAATATAAATTTTACTAATAATTTAACTATTATTTCATTTATAAATAATTAATTTTTTTAATATTAAAATATTTTTTTTTGATAAAAAAAAACAATAAAATAAATTTTGAGTTTAAAAACATTGTCTTTTTTATATATAAAATATTGATTTATTAACATCATAAAAACCGTAAAAAATGATTAAATTTTTAACATGCAACATTGAAAATAAACAAATAAAATTTATGAAAATTACAGCAAAAAAAATAATAAGTATTAAATTGAATCGAAAATATAATACAATAAATAAAAAGAAAAACAATATTTAAGTCGAAATCCGAGCAAAAGCTTATTTTTTCTAATATAACGAATATTTTTGGCGCACATATCGAGGGATCAACTGACAGGACATCGAGAGGAAAGGCGACGAAAAAAATCCGTAAATCTATATTAATATAAGTCAAAGAGTAGTGCGAATTGTTTAACACAATATATGCAGAACGTGAATGAGAATCATCACTCGAATTGATCCCAATCTTTGTGGCAAACGATGCGATCGACAAAATCAATTGTTCGATAGAAACAGCAAAAGCCTCTTATCGTATATATACGCATAGTTTATATATAACAATATATATGAGATGAGTAAATATATATAGACATAGATATATATAATAGGTATATATATTTGTGCAGTTATTCGATACGAATGCTGAGAAAATTATACGAATGAATAACTTTTTATTAATTCTCTTATATTTTTTTGTTTCAATTTTCGCACTGTTTTTCGGATTGGATTTCAGATGAAATGAAATATTTTATCAAAAAATTTCTCTTTGGATACAAAGTATTTCTTATTATGTATACAGTATTTATTGAAATTATTTTTATTAAGATATGCGATAGGCATGCTAATTTTATGTTCAAGTAAATTTTGTCAATTGTTAATTAATTTTACGTAGCTTGATTAATTGTAAATTTATCCTTGTGCTATTAAATGATATTAATTTTTTTTAATTATTTGTATTTTTATTTTGTTGCAGTAATAAAATAGTTAAAAATTTTAACCTTTAATTAATTAACTAGTTAAAAGAAAAAATTTTAATTTAATTATATAAAATTAATTTATGCATGCCTGCTTTTAGAATTTAATTAAATAAAAATTTTTGGCAAATTTTATAAGCTAAAACAAAATGTAAAAACAAATTTTGTATTTTATTCTCGCTACATAATTGAAACAAACATTTGAAATACTAATTCAAACATTTAATTAATTTAAATGTTATATCGAGTGTTAAGAATAAAATTCATGAAAAGAATTTTACGTATTTTTTCATATTAAAAATTTAAACTTAATTAGGAATATATGGCTATAGATGTGTTCGAAAGCATTTCACAATTTTAATTTTGGGTAAAAACATCAAATTGTGTGAATATGGTTTAAATAGGAACTAGGGAAAATAAATTTTTAAACATGCATATAAGATGAACGCATTATTCTGTGTCTGTGTGCAGTCGATTCCCAATTAAATTCTATGTTTTTCTCGTAGTATATAATTCATTAAAATTTATGCACAAAACAGATGAGACTTTTGGCTTTTGCTATCTCTCTCTCTCTCTCTCTCTCTCTCTCTCTCTCTCTCTCTCTCTCTCTCGCTCGCTCTCGCTCGCTCGCTCTCTCTCTCTCAGACTATTTAAAAGATCGAATCAATTAATTAAGAATTTATTTCTGCACTGAAGCCAAAAATTTGATGCAAATTAAAAATTCATGAAATTTTCGTCATTTTCACAATTTATTTCTGCAATTCGTTTACGCAATCCTCGACTAAATATTCCGATTTATTCGGCAATAAATAAATGAATAAAATTTTTATATAAACAAGAAAAATTTTTAGTCCCAAAATAAACAGGCTAGAAAAAAACGGCAACGAAAAAACTGTCAGAAAAAATGCATTTATTTATCAACAATAGCTTAAAGTCCTGAAAGAAAAGACGTTTTTTCTCTTTGCTATACTAGACTGTCGATCGTCTCTATCTATCTTTATATGTATTGTATTCGTTGTTATCTTCTCTTTTGAATAAATTATAGGTTTTTCTACAGTTTTTCTTAGACTATGACTATATGTGCGAAGAGAATAGACAATACTATTACGGATGCATTAGAGGCACTGATGGTTAGCATAACTTATAGGCGAACAGTGAATGGCGCACAGAATCTATCGAATAGAACAGCGATCAGAATATTCCCCATATCGCTAGTCTATGGCTATGTATATATTTATTTATTCTCTTGTGTTCTCATCTCTTGTATTGTATGAAAATTTATTTAATCTATGAATTGAAGACAACATTTGCTGTTTTTCAAATAGAAAAACGTTTAACTCCTTATTCGTGTTCTGTATTATACGGTATTATTCTGTTTAAGAATTTAATAGTGAAGTTAACTCTAGTCTGCAGTCAATAATAATAATGTCTTTTTGCAGCTATAATATAGTGAATAGAATAGAGAAAATATTCTTATGAGTGTTATTTGTGTGGCCTCTTATGTTACAACACTTATGTGTATACGAATATTCTTATAGAATTGATTCTTATTCTATCTATTCATGTCTAACCGTAATATATATCTCATTCGTAAAACTACTTCTAATTTGTATATTAGGTTTAGTCAATATTTTTGTGTTGAAAACAGTCTTACATTTATTCGATGTTAAGTATTATATATTATATATAATATAACTATTTGTATAACTAATAAAAAAAATAGAGTGAAATATAAATATAACTTAAGATTCGAGTGTTTAGTATAGTATAACAACTTGTGTTTCGCCGATTCCGATACAATCTTATCACTACTCAATTGGCGGGGATTTGATAGCAATGGCAAACTGTAACTGATATTTCTTGCTTGCTATAAATGTTGTGTTCAATTCCCTTTTGCATGAATTCCTCGTTTTCTCGACTGCTGAATGTTTTCTACAAATTATATACTCTTTAGTACTGTTTGTCTAATACTAGAGAGGGTTTCGAGCGATTGGGAAGACTAGACGTTAAGAGTAGTGTCAGATATGGGCTATACTGTAGTTGTGTATAAATAAAGGTTTTTAGGTATAAGAGAAGTGTCTAATGATTAAAGAGAAAGCGCCGACAATAACACAATACATACAATACATATGGATATAAATATATAGTTAATGTAATTTATCAAAACATTTCAGCTATTATTGTGCATATGTTTGCCAACAATATCTATACGTATATTGTATTACAAAACTGAATATACGTTTAAATTATATGTAGTTTTCATATGTTATTCGCGTATATCATATCTGATGTATATTTAATTCATTTTATATTTTAAATAATTAATGTTGAAAATGCATTCGAAATGAATTAATTATAATTTTTTTTTCGTTTGAGCTTGCTCTATCTCTCTACATTGATAATTTATTTGAACATATTTGATGTCTACGCAAAACTACACTAAAATTAATTTAATAATAATTTTCAGATTCATATCGTCATTATTGCAAAGCATATATCATCTCTTGTTTTGTTAGTTTTAGATCTAATTAATTAAATTTAAATATTTTTCTTAAATTTTTGTTGTTTTTGCCATTCATTCTATTGAATGAGTTTTAAAATTTAATTTTCAAAATATTAATTATGTTTTTGTTTGGAGAATATTCTGAATGCAAAATATGTTTAGAATTTGTGGTATGTTTTCGACTGTTTAGTAGAATTCGTAGAAAATCTTGTGATAAATATGTGTTTAAATGAATGCGAAAAATAAGTGTTTTTTTATATACCGTTTCATAATCTATGGATGCGTTGGCTTTTGATATCAAATATAATACTTTGATATCATTTATAGAATTCGTATTAAAAACATATGAATCAAAAACCAAACGAATGAAAAATATATTTTATTTAATCATTTTGTTTGCCTCTATATTACATTTAATCTATGATATACTGAATAAATATTGCGTTTATATTTAGTCGGCACTATTCCACACTAAGCTAGCACAAATATTTTAATTTGTTTGATATCGTTGAGATTTTGTGATTAAATCAAAATATTTTTATTTAAATTATAATAAAATTTATTTTAGAAAAATATTTTTATGAAATTTATATAAAATATGCAAAATATTTCTGAAATTTGTTTTAATATATTCTTGTTTAAATATCTTAATAATTTTATTATTTTATCAAGCATATATTAATTTTATTTTTGTACAAAATTTGATTAAATTTTAAAATAAACTATACAGAACAATTTTGAATAATTTAAGAAATTATAAAAATTATCCAATTTTATTCTTAAAATTAACTTGTACAATTTAACTAGACACAATATAAATATAAACACACATTGAAGTCAAAAACATATTGCACCACACACAATTTATAACTAATAACATATTAAAAACTAGCATTCGTCAATTTGTTTGCTTTTATTTTAAAATTTCGGGCAAAAAAAAGCTAAAATATATTATTAGTTATCGATAAAAATAAATTGAATGTTTGAAGTATTGGTAAGTAGTGTACAAAATGTGTACCAAAAAAATAATATAAAAATTCAGCTTTTTTTACTCATGAGAGCAGAAATATATTTTATACCCAATATGTTAGATACGGTTTATATGAAAAGTGAAAAAACTACACTATTTTTCGCTTGAGTCAGAAAAATAGGCTAAAACTTATTTTTTAGTTTTTTTCTTATAATAAATACTATTTTTCGCTGAACAGAGAGTTTTTGCCCTTTTCTCGGAACATAAGTCCAATATAACCAATAGTGAGAAATATGTTTCAATAAATATATTGAAAAATGTGGGCAACAAATACAGACGAGAAAAAAGGCGTAAATTTGCGTCAAATAATATATATGTATATTAGTTGTAGTTTCATATTTGCAACTAAACTCTAAACTATATATAAGTTATATATAATATTAAAATATTTTTCCGCTGATAAGACTTTATGATAGGAAGTGTTAAAGTATGTAAAGTATAGAATAGCATAAAAACGAAATTTTTTTTGGAAAATTTTTTCATTACTTACTTATATTAGACTTTTAAAGTGTGAGTGAAATTGGAAAATATTTTTTGTAGATTCTGTCGATTCTGTGTGGATATGCAGAATAAGAATTTTTTTATTTTTTGTTCGGAATAATTTTTTTTATTATTAATTTCGGCGCAAATATCTCCTTTAGAATTCAATTCTTATACACGATTTGAGCGCAAAATATGTGAAAAAATATTTTTTCACTTATTATTATAATTTTGAAGTTTTCGTTTTTTTTTCTGTTGAATCAGCGCTTATTTGAGTCTAATATTAAATTTTGTGCAGAATTTCATTTATAATACAAAACTCTATTCGCGTTATAATTGAATCAAATTTTTATTGTTTTATCAAATTTTATAAATGTATCGAAAAATTTTGGTTATAATTATTTGACTAATAAATAATACAATAAAATACCAAAATTTATATTAATATGTCTTATCTGAACCACAAGAAAAAACACACAATTATTATATAACTTATCAGATATTAGAGACACAGAGAATACAATTGCGAACAATATATGAAATTAAGAGTACAGTTGAGACACACGATAAACGACAAACAGTTTTTGCGTTCGACTTTACTGCCCAATACAAACCCGAGAGATTAATGCAGTTTTTATTTAATTATTATTTAGTTATTTATTCGAAATATTAATATCAAACTAGCACGGCAAAAAAAACAAATTACAAAATTCACAGCAAGTCAAATTCAAGCAATCAAAACAACGTATTAGTCACTGGATATCAAGATATAGAGAGAGTATTAAATGTTTTTATTTTAGTTTTCGATAAGTATTAGTCAGTATTACAACTGATTCGATAGAAGCAGAAGAAGTAATATCACTCTTCTCTGTCGGGTGTTTATAGAGCACACAAATGAAGCAAAACTTGCTTTTAGTTCAGAAATATAGTGTATTTACTGTATATACAGTTAGATAACACACAGAGTAGTAGTGGTTCGGGTCGGCCGTCACCAGCCGTTGCGACACTCATATACCGTACCGTATGATTCAAAGGCCAAAATATATATGAGATTAAAGTTTTGCTTGGTTAGTTACTCAACAGCTCCCTGTGCGAAGACTGCGAGAGCCGTGTTGTGTCGTAGTATGCGTTCGCATTTTTTCGGTTGCGCTCTTCTCTTCCTCATTCTCTCCCTATGTATACAAAACATGTTGAAGTCATTCGCCGAACATTTCGCGTCAGTTCTGTTCATGTGTTTGCGTTCGGGTTTTCCTATTGAGTTGCGTACCAGTGCTGTCACATTAACTCAGTAGCGTTGCTAAGTTCCGCTTAATTTGCATTTTAATTTGATTTTATTTTTTTATTTTGAATTTTTATTCTTTTTTAAAACTTGTTTAAATATGATAATTTATCAAACTTGTTAATTTCTAGTTAAAATTTTAATTTGATTTTAAATTAATTTTTGAAATTTGCTTTCAAAATTTAACTAATTTATATTTAATTTAACAATAATTATCAAAGCATTAAAATAAAATTTAAAAATTACTAAAATAATTAAAAATTATATAAAATTATAATTATAATTTAATACATTAAAAGTGTAATTTTTACATGGTAAAAAACTCACACAGAAATGTTTCAGTGAAAGAAATTTTTTTTATATTCCAACAGAAACATACAAATGTAAAATTTAAATAAATTTAAATTGACGCTCTTAACAACGCTAGCACATCTTATCGATCGATGCAATAAAGAAAAGAATTGGTGGCAATAGTTAGCATTAAACTAGTTTTTGACAAAGACTTCTCTCTTTCTCTAACATTATTTTTTAACTCTCACTGAGAAAAGCACTGCAATCGAGAAATAGAGAGATAGAGTCGAGAAAGTGAAACAATATTTTCCTATTCTATACATTAATGCCTTTTCAAGACTTTTTATTTTTATGATCTCTTTCTATCTCTCTCTGCCATTCTCTCTCATTCATTGAGTGGAGAGCAGGAGAGGGAGAGAGAGAGGGAGGGAGGGAGAGAGAGAGAGAGAGAGAGAGAGAGAGAAAGTAAGCAAGCATAAGTAAATTTTTTTCACTCCCGACTCGTTATTGTTGTTCACATTTTTTTATTCTTATTCTATTCTCTTTCCTATTCTTTTTGATTGCATTCAATCAATTTTTTTTCATACATTTTCTTTAACAGAATTATAGTAATAGTTATTGAATAGAATATAGAGAATAGGACTGAATGGAAAAAATATACTGAACTGAAATCGATTCACAAACATATATACATAGATTGACTTAAAATAATAGGCTTTCAATGTATTTATTGACTTTTTTTTCTATAGAATATTCTTTAGTTTTTGAGTACGCGAGCAGTTGTGCCATTGAATTGAGTATAGATTTATAATCAAAAAAATTTCTATTAAATAAAATAGTTTTATTTCAATATGCTTAATATCTGTTTGCACACTTAAGTGCATAATGACAATATTGAAATAATAAATTTAAACCTAAAAGTTTTTTTAGTACAATAAATACTTATATATAATATGTGCTATATTTGCCAATCAATGCTATTATAATACAATTGTATTTATGTTTATAAAAGAATTTTTTCGTCAATTTTATTGATGTTGAGAAATATGTTTTATAATAGGGTTTGAATAAACTTAAGACAAGAGATAAGAATATTCTTGTATTTTGTGTAAAATTTTTGCATATTTATTCTGTCAAACATTTTACAGTCTCTATATTTTTTGCTGCTCTTTCTCTCTCTCCCTCTCCTCCTTTCACCTCTCTCTCTCTCCCTGCTCTCTCTCCTGCTCTCTCTCTCTCTCTTTCTCTTCTGCTCTCTCTCTTTCTCTTCCCCTCTCTCTATCTCTTTCTCTCTATATCTCTCTCTATCTCTCTCTCAAAAATATTTTAAAGGAAACCCAAATCCAAACCAATATTTTTTTATATGATATGTAATTTTGTCTATACATAGAATTTTGAGTCATTTTTAAATTATTCACTTCAACAGAATTTAAGAAATAAAACGAAAAAAAATAAAAGAATAAAAAGTTATCGAAAAAAAAAACTGCAGTGAAATAGAGAAGCGAATAAAAACTTGTTTTCTTGATATGAAATATGAATTTCTTGTACTCCTATTCTTATGAATAATATATGTCTCGTTATATACGAATAAATGCAATAATTTTTTATATTTTTCTTTTTTCTTCTGCTTTACTATACAATACTCTTCTGTTTTCCTCTTTTATTCGCATTTTCTTTCAACAGAAAATGTTCGGATTATTTCATTTTCTCTTATTTTTTAATTCAATTTTTTTGTAATTTATTTCAAACCATTCATTCAAACTATCCATTCGTTTTAAGTCAGACATTCATTTGCCTTTAATTCTTTGTTTTTATTCTTTGAGTCGTTTTTTTTGTTCTTTTATTTTCATTTAGTTTTTTTGGAGTTTTTTCAACTTTAGTCTCAAAAATACTCTTTACAGTTGGAAATGTATTTATTATTATATATGTATTAAATAATTAATTTTTTTTTCTGACAATAAGGCGGAATAGCTTTCAATAAGAGAGAGGGCGAGGAATCTAATGACTAATAATTGGTATGTGCAAGCTCATTTGATTTAAATGTGTAGAAAATAATTGTTTGCTAAAATTAAAATTATTTATTTATATAATGAGTGTAATTTTAATAATTAAAATTGTGCTAGATACAATTTTTTAGATTTAATTTAAGATATTACTTATAAACATATGTTATGTAATATGTGTTTAATTGTTCAATTAGTAATATGTAGAATGTGCAAGTTTATTTTATATAATTAAAAAAATTATATACCTATTCAAAATTGTTTATTTTAAAATGAATATGTTTGAATATTTTTAGAAATAATAACCATGTTTATATTTATTAACTAGCTATTTACTTATGTTAATATTTAATAGAAATGCAACTCGCCTTGCACATATTAATTTTAATAGTGATAAGTGAAAAAATATTTAATATTCTGGCAGTTATTGAAGCAAAAGTAGAGCAAAACGATTAATACGTTTTCCGTTTTTTTCTTTCATGTTATTAATACTGTAATTGAATTAATATTATAATTAGTGACAGAATTCCTAATATATTATAAGAAATTCTAATATAAATGGAAAGCAAATGAAAATATTATTCTATTTATAGCTATATTTTAGTTGATTTTCTTATTAAATTGTTTTGGTTTCAGAATATATTTTTTCTTCCGTTACACTATTATTAAATTAATTTTTTTTATTGAAAAAATAATGTTTTTAATCAAATTAAATGATAAAAAAATATTGTATAAAAATATTAATTGAATAAAAAAAATTTGTTTATAGAATATATTAAACTCAAAATCCGCTTAAATATACTGAACACTGAATCACAGAATTTAAATCTTTTTTAATTAGAAAACTAAAGAATATTCTTATTTTTGTATATATTTAAGGAATAAATGAGATAAAGAATAATCACTTTAAGATTGCACTCCAGGCGTCAGAATATTTAAGAATATTTTTACAAAATTTTTATCTATTTTTATGTTTAACTTAAACTCGTTTTCTTACAACAAATTCCACTTTTTATATCTCATTCTTTCAGTCTATAGAGAACTGTTAGAAGTCTTTAACAGTTTTTCATTGAATTAATTTCTTTTTCAAAAGTTATTAATTATTTATATTAAGGAATGTCTTATAAAAGCGTTGAATAGAGAGTCGCCTCTACTTTATGTACTAAATGTGTGAATAAATGGCAAAAATTCTATTGAAAACATAAATAGGTCTTAAAAATTATGCTAAAATTTTCACTCAATTAAACTCTAAACACAATAATTATTCAGACATTGAGTGAAAAAACAGAAGAGTTTCTCTTAGACGGTGTGAAGAATGTGCTGTTAATGTAATTCGAGTGCTAAATGATCCTGGACACTATTACCAGTGTTTTCCAAAATTGCATAATCTCTACTCCAAAGCTTCTCTCCTCCTCTCACACACTCTTCACTCCCTCTCTCTAGAGATTCGAGACTAAGAGCACTTTTTTCTAATGTTTTTCTGAAGTGTACTCTAAATGCAATTATACGACAATTTGTTTTTCACACTTTTCTTCAGAATATTATTTCCTAAAATTTTTATTTGTATTAAATATTTAATGTCACTGAATAATTCAATTCTATTTTTCCAAATTTAAAATTTAAATTAAATAATTTTGTTTGATATTTATATTTTTATTTCTAAATGGTAAATAATATTCAAGTAAACTTAAATATATATAAATATATTGTTAAAAATAATCTTATTTAAACTTAAAAATATAATCAGATAAAGGCAGCATCTGGTGAACAAAAAACAAACTTTTTATATAAAAATCAAAAATTGACTTGTAAATTTTACAAAAACATATATGTGTGCATTAATTTCATGTTATGCAAGAGTAAAAAAATTTCTATTTTAACCAAGTAAGAAATTAACATACAATATCTAATAATCAATTATTATGTTTATTACTTTAATTAGCTAATTAATAATATTTAGATTTTAAGTTATAAATTACAAAATTAATTAGTATTAATTTGGCCTAAATTGAACATATTAAAATTATAAAATATTATGAACTATCATTAAATGAGTAATATAATTATATTTAAGCTTACTGATTAAATAAAAATATATATAATAAAGATGATTAAATTTTTTCATTAAAAACTTTCTATTAAAATTGAGTAAATCGTAATTGTATTGTTTAGATCTAAAAACAGGCTTTCATTTTGCAGTTGAAAAATAAAGTCTTAATAAAAGCATTTATTTTATTGCCAAACAGTTTAAAGGCTTTTCTTTCCCTATTTTTGTATTATACCTATAATCTTATTTTATAGTATAGAAACTTGATGATAAAATTTAATTACATTTTTAACATTATATTTATTATTTTAGTTTTATAACTAATAATAGTTTTGCAATAATTATATAGAAAATAAAAATATTTTTGTATATGTTTTTGAATAAATATTAGATCTCTAAATTCTAAATAGATTTGCGCCCTAAAGGTTACTTCACTGCAATTACTACTATTTGTTATCATTATTTTGGTATATATTTTATGTTAATTTATTAATGAGCAAGAACATTTATTTTTAATTGGTTAATTTTAATAAAATGTTTTAAATATGTGTAAAATTAAATTTAATTAAAAATATTAAATTAAAATTTTTTGTTTTTAAAAAGATTTAAAGATTTTATATATTAATATGTCTCACATTTTACTTATTTTTAGAACAACAATAGATAGTAATCTGGATAACT
>JAQFXP010001910.1:0-17075 GCA_034693685.1 Belba bartosi
ATAAGTGATTCTATATTAGAGATTGTAAAGATCTGCCTATAATTCCTATAAAGCTTATAATAAATTTATTTAAATATCCTTGGTCAAACAACGTTATAAATTTTTTCAATTATGGAATGTTGGTACGCACAAAATAAAAAAATATTTAGTGTTAATTAACATGTCAAATTCTTTTCAGACAACTTGAGTATGATTAAAAAATTTTAAATAATAAAAGTTGTTTATAGTAAAAATAAATAAATATTTGTATTTTTATTTTTGAATAATTTGACCTAAAATAATTTTGAACCATACAATTTTATAAATTTAATATTTGCCATTCTTCTAGGTGAAGCATCTTTAATTGTTTTTAATCAAACAAATTTTTATAATTTTTATTTTTAAATATTAATGTTAGTATAAAATTTAACGTTTTTTTGGACAATAGTTTGAGAAAAATCTTTTCCCTAATTTATTTGTATACTATAGTTATACTTGTAATACCAAATACCTGATCGACTTATATACTAATTTTCATTAGTAAAAATTGAAATATATATGGATTTGGGCCGAAGATGAGCTGGGTCGTTTGATGATAGTTGACCACAGTTGTAATAACAATTCTAATTAATTGATTAAAATTACTGAATATAATTGTTTATACAAAGTTTTGTATTAAATATAACTTATACATGTAGTATTAATTTAAACTTTTTGTTTGTGATCAATTACTGCAATTAAAGTTTAAATTAAGATCATAAGAAAGCGCTAACAAATCAAAACTATAAGTCTTATGTTGCAGAACATGCATTTTTGTGTCAGAGGTCAATTGATTTGGAAAGGATCGAAGTATTGCATTTTGAAAAAATTTTAATTAAACGCAAATTTTTAGAAAGTGTAGAAATTTAACAAATGCAGTTTATACAAATTGAGTTAATAGATATAAAACACACTCTTAATAATCCAATTCCCAGCCAATATAAACCTATTATTTAACAAGATCAAATACATATATATATATATAATAACTTTTAATAAATATGACTTAAAGTCTAAACTTATTATTGACCTACTTTTTTCAAGTGCTTAAAGTTATTGCAGTACTTGAGTTTTTTTAACTTTATTAGTAACAAAATATCAAATGCTCTAATCATTTCAAACTTCAAATTAATGTTATTTTTGGTATTTCTTAAATTATAAAAGTTTCAACACAAAATTTCTAAGTTTTCTATAAATATATTTTTATAATTTTTAAAAATTAAATTATTATTAAGTTTTGTTAAGGTATTAGTTATTATAAAAAAAGTTGCTAAAATATATACGATTTATAAATATAATTTCTAGTTAATTAAAACATTTAAGTATATATTTTATAAATAACAAATCACTAATCTTAAGTGGTTTGTTTTTTTTATATAAAATATATAATTTTGTACATGCTGCATTATATTTATTTAATTATATTATCGTTTAGGTAATTACTTTGTTAAAATTGAAACTTAGGTTTTATCACGATAACTATAGAAATAATTTTTTATTTTATTTTATTTTTAATATAATTGTTGAACAAATATTGAATTTTTTATTATAAATTTTATTACTACAATATGCAATTCTAAAATATATTTAATTTAATTAAAATATAATTTTTTATTTAAATTTTTTGTTCTATTTTTATATTATTTATGAGATATCAACTAGATGTAATTTGGTAATTTCAGAAGTAAATCCTTTGTGCAGCGAAGAAAATATTGAATTTTTTGAACTCGAATATGCATGCCAAAATAAGGTTTATCAAGATTAAATATTTTTAGATGGCTAATATTTGGCATTGGTAAGTGGTATGTAAATTTTTAAATTAATTATTTTATAATTTATGTAATTTTCGATTTAACTTTAAGTTAATTAAATATAATTATATATATTTTTTATAAATCTGTGTTAGCTTTTTTATAGCATTACATTAGTAGATTGTAATATTAAAATATAAATTGTAATTATAATTTGTAATTAATTGTTATTTGAATAATGAGATTAATTTTTTGTTAATTAATGTTATATTTTTAAATTTAATTAAAATTTTAATTATAATTATAGGCCTGTCGTTGTGAGCATTGTGGTGGCTGTGGAGTTACTGGTCATGTATATCTGCCGACGGGTCAGAGGTTATATCAGATATCGTAGATGAACCCGAAATGGGACAGTCCTGGGGGCCATAGACGGCCATATTACGTTTGACACTGTTTATATATCAGAAAAATATTACTTAAAAAATTTAATTGTTGTACAAAGTTATTGATAATAAATTGTTATATTATAATTATAATTAACGTTTTGTAATTTATTTTAATATATTAATAATAAAACTTTTAATAATTTAATTTAATGTTTTATTCAAAAAATTTTCAATATGGTCATTTTAATTGGTTTGTAGTATTGCTATGATTACACTTGTGTTGAAATTAGTTACAAAATAGTCTGATTAAACTAAAATTATTAATTTAAAGTATTTGTCTTTTATTTTGAATAGAATAATCTAATATTACGTATGATTCAAATTCTAATTCTGGACAAATTTTGGAAAATATTTAAATAATATAATAAATATTATAAATAATATTATAAATAATTTAAATATAAATTAGTATATAAGACGGCTAAATTATTTGATTTTACCTGACAAAATCAATTTCTTTTTTCAGTATATACATTAATATCTTGTAATGTGTTTTGTAAGATATTATATTTTTTATATTGAGTAATAATAATTCTAGTACTGTTTAAGATATTATCTTATCACAACTTTTCTTTCTCAACACCTTTAAGTAAAAGTAGGCCTATTGGTTAATCTGTTCCGTGAGGTACATCGTCTTCATTATTTTAATATAATTGCACCCATTATGTTAAATTTATATATGCCATTTATCATTAGCTAAAAGGAAATTTTAAAATTAAATGTTTTTCAAATGGCAAGCTAAAAAATTATTTTTGAGTTTTAATTTTTAAAAACGCCGTATTAGCTTGCCAATTCAAAATAATTAAATTTTAAATATCTCTTTAGCTAATAAAAAAAGAATATATTTTACGCCTTTTAAATCAAATTTAAGTTAAACCAACTGAAAATAAACGTATGATAATTTCAAAAAAATTATAAGTTAATATAATCAATACTTTAAAATAAATTTAACAAAACCGAGTCAGTTAAAATCAATTATTATTAGTTTTAATTTAATTTATTTAATTTGCCTTTAACCATTGCAATATAATAGCCGTCTAACAAAATTTGCTCTTGTTTCACTTTATTTTGACAAGCATACTCCAATTCAAAAAATTCAATTTGTTCGTCTCCTTTGGACACTAAATTGATTTCCGAAATTACCAAATTACAATTAGAATTAATTTAACAAATACATTGAAAGTAAACAATCAGCATTAACAAAATAATTTTTATTTTAATTTTAATGTTTAATATATAAAAACTACATGTAGAATAAAAATAATAAAATAAAATGATTTCTGTTACTAATAAAAATAATAAGTACAAAATCAAAGTTTAAGAGTTTTATTTTTTTTTTTGCAAAAGCGCAGACCACTTGAATAAAAATACTCTGATTTTGACGTTAAGTTGTTTATTTGGCGTATTATGAGAAATCACAAAATATAAATTTATAATCTAAAAACATTAAACAAATTATTTAAAAAAATAAATAAAACTCAATATTTGTTTAATTATTTAATTGTAAATATGGTTATTTTATTTTTTTTCATAAAAGATAATTATTAACTTATATATTTAATATTTTTGTCTTATTATTTTGTTATTTCTCATAATACATCAAATAGACAATTAAAAACTTGTAATATTTAGATTACACAAAATTAATTCTAAAAATCAAAGTATTTTTTTTCAAGTGCTTTGTTCTATTTAAAAAACAAAATACTTAAACTTTGATTTTCATACAAGCTAAAATTTATTTGATTATATAATTTTCAATAGTATTAATATTAAATTAATTATTGCTTAATTTAAATCTAAAATAAAACCAAAAATTAATAATTAAATTTTTTTATATTAACTAAACTATTATTTTAATTAATATTAATTAATTTTTTTTAATACGTAAATTGTATATAGAATTTAAGTCTCATTTTAGTTATATATTTAGTTTTTATATCTCTCTAAATTTTAAATTAAATTTACTATAATTTTGTAATAAATACTTAACTCACTTATCATTAACTCTAGATAAAAGTAATAACCAATTTGTTACAAACACTATAATTTGTGCCTATACTTGCTTAACTGTATTTTACAGACTATTTATTCGCCAATATTTTCTAGAATTTTATGTGAATTTTGTTTCCATTCATTAAATCAGTATTTTTATTGTTTTTTGTTCGCAAACTATTTCTTTATTTTTAAAATTTGTTTGCCTTTTTATTTTTACTTTTTATTAAATATTTATTAGTCATATAATACAATAAAACAAATAATTTATTAAATAAATAATATTTTTACAAAAGAAGGTCATTGGCTAAACTTTGAGTCATTTGAATGTAGAAATAATTATTTTTTGTTTTGTATTTAAAAAATTTCAATATTTATTATTTAATACAAATATCGAGCTTATGGAAATCCTAGTGCTATCTTATTGGTCTATGCGATTACAAGCTACGCAATCATATACTGATTACTACTAATTTTGCTTTAATCAAGAAATTACTTAGATTATGTTTTTGTCAATAGGCTACAATTTGTTTACTTGAAACATTGGTTTATAAACTTATTATTTTAAGCATTTGATTTTTTTTAACAAACTTAATGCTAACAATTGTGTATTTCATATTAGTTTTAACAAATTTTAATTTAAAATAATTGTAGATTTTTCTTGTATTAATTTTAAGTTTAATAAAACTAGTTTTATTAACCCAGAAAACATTTGTGTATTCCATTATTAAGGCTTGTTTATTGGCTTTAATAACGAAATATTGGTTATATGTTCACTTTTGTGTCTGTGGAAACAATCAGTTAAATGTTGTTGAGATTAAAAGATTTTAATATAATTTATGGATGGTGGACATCAGCCCATTGACAAATTAACACTTTTGGTAAGAGGGTTTTAATTTGTCAATAAAAACTAAAATGTACATTAAAGCCAGTAATGGAGTGCGTGAGAATCTACTTTCGGAGATTTAGTAATTTTAAAATTTAAAAAATTTAAAATTACTAAAGTTATATTTTCCAAGTGCATTCTGGGTAACGCTAAATAATATTTTTAAATTTTTATACAAATAACTTTAATTTTTTATATTTAGCATTGGTAGGTTAATTTGTTGTTTTTATTTGATTTTATATAATGTTGATTTGAGCCGTGTTAGTTGGCAAATAAGTGATTCTATATTAGAGATTGTAAAGATCTGCCTATAATTCCTATAAAGCTTATAATAAATTTATTTAAATATTCTTGGTCAAACAACGTTATAAATTTTTTCAATTATGGAATGTTGGTACGCACAAAATATAAAAAGAATTTAGTGTTAATTAACATGTCAAATACTTTTCAGACAAATTGAGTATGATTAAAAATTTTAAATAATAAAAGTTGTTTATAATAAAAATAAGTAAATATTTGTATTTTTTTTTGAATAATTTGACCTAAAATAATTTTGAACCATACAATTTTATAAATGTAATATTTGCCATTCTTCTAGGTTAAGCTCTTTAATTGTTTTTAATCAAACTAATTTTTATAATTTTTATTTTTAAATACTAATGTTAGTATAAAATTTAACGTTTTTTTGGACAATAGTTTGAGAAAAAAAATTTTCCTAATCTACCTGGATCGGCCGTCACTCTTGATTACGATATATCAAACCAACAATAATAAAAAGTATTCTTATCAGTATTATTTATTTTACAGATATTTCAATTAAGAAAAAAGTTGTTAATATTTACTTGTTAATTATAGAGTTAAAATTATTTGATTTTACATTCCAAACGGAGCTTTGGCTGCCTTTCCATATAAGTAATATATTTTATAAATTTATTTAAAAATTTTGGTTTTAGTCATAATTTAAGAAGTAAAACAACCAAAAGTTTTCTGTTTAATATATTTATATAGAAATAGAAATCAATAAACAAACGATATTAAATTTAAATTTAAAATTATGTTTGTAGGACAAAGCGCTTGTTGCCATTGTTTATCGACTTTATGCACTTGTTGTGTATATTCAAGACCTTTTTCGATATTGACAAAGCGATAACTGGGGGAATTTTCAAACCGAAACAATTCACGGTCATCAACGGAACCGACAGTTTAAGCCCTATTTTGCTCAACGATATTTCAATCAATAAAATTTAAGACTTTAAGTTCGCTATTTGCACGTTTCCCATACGGTACACGCATGCCTCTATACGGTAGTTCATTCGATTTAACTTTATAATAGGGTAGTTTGCTCTGCTGATCGATAAACATTTCGAAAAAATCAATCGGCGAAGGTTGAATAGTCGGCGTAGTTTGTCCTCCAACACCTTATATATCGTCTACAAATGCGACGATATGCGTAAACTGAAACCCAAACGACTTGACGCGCCATCGTTTAAAAAGCGTATTGATAGCTTGATAATTTTGCGGTACATAAGAAGCATGCATCTAATCGTAAGGAATGTACGCCCAATCTTTATTAATATAACAATCTTGGTTATCAATTTTGTGAGCTTTGAAACCCTCATTAGTTGTTAGCGGGAGATAGTGTTTATAATTTTGATGAAACGTCATTGTTTCAAAAGAATCTCATGTCCAAGGTGTTTACAGACGTCCCAGTGATGCCATTGCCGGCCATACCAGGTTTTGCTAAACTTGAGTTTGCGTTGCGGTATTTGACATTGCGTTGCAAGATTTTGCTTTAACACGAGGTTTCTTTGCGTAATTCGGTGGTACGGTAAATCCCGAATTTCCTGGTCTCTTTCGCAGATTATGCGATGAAGTTCTTGTTGAAACAGCATTGTGAGAAGCGTATGAAATTAGGTGTCCAACACGATTAGCAATATAATAAGCAGATTTAGCGTTCCAGTACGGTGACTGTTTATCAAACCAACTAATAATAAATACTTGTTAATGATAAACCGGCTTTATATATGCATGCACAAGGTTAAAAAACAACAAAACGTATGAAAATCGTATGATGTTATCAATCGTATGATGCTATAAATCGTATGATTATTGCATGATTGAGTTATAAGACATGAAAAATAAGATTCAAATGCAAATTCAATGCATAATTTAACCTAACCTAACCTAACCTAACCTAACCTAACCAGGCGCGTTTTTTGTAAAAAAGTAAAAAAAACACAAAAACAGACGCGATTTGCCGATTGACTCCGTTGAAAATCACATGCCACAGCATTATAACTCACAAAGACGCACTCACCACACAAAACCACATCCAAAAAATATAGACACAGCTATAAATAACTAACTTTTCGGTCGGTACTTTCAAGGTCATTTGACCTTGTAGCAAATCTCATGCCACACCCTAGTAACCCATATATTCGGACTCAGTAAATAAAACTACATCCAAAAAGTATACACACAACTATATAGGACCAATTATAAACTCGGTCAAAAACAAAATGGCGACGCCCACCAAAAAAAACACGCCCACCTAAAATGATCTTTGGACTTTTCTAAGCACATTTTAAAAAAATGCCACGCGCACTTTTTTCACCTGAGGTTACCTAGGTTATAAATACGGCCTAGGCTGTATTTGGCCTATTTATTTTATAATTCAAATGTCTATTGATTAAAAATCACAAGTTTTTGTGCACGGTACACTTATCACCTCATTCTGTACGGGTTTGTTGCAAACAGTACGCATTTAGCCGCATTCAATCGTTTATTTTTAATGTGAATAGTCGCAAGTTTTTATATTTAAGTCATTAAAAAGTGTTTTAAAATGTATATTGTGCGCGATAGTCAGTGCTACGTTTTTCAGCCTTACGCCCTTTTCCCAGTGGTCAACATGTTGGTGCTTGCCAAACGAAAACGAACGGATTCGGACGACGACATAGCGAAAGGACTAAAGCGGACCCACAATAAGGTATTGGAGATGGCCAAACCAACTATATTTCACGAACAATATGCATATATTGTTCTTGGCGCTATAGACTTGTATTTCAAATTAATCAAGGAAGGAAAATCTGAATACTTTTACTACAAGAGTACTGGCGCGCACCCGGTGAGATCTAATCCTGAAATTGAGTTGCGTATCAAAAAACAATTTTTTTTGAATTTACGGATTAAATGGAAGAGTTGCCCGAGTTTGAATCGGTAACCATCGTCGAGCTGATCAACTTGAAAGTCGTTCATGTTTTGGGCGTAATCGACGAAGAATGCAACAATCTTCCTGATCTCATCCATCGCGTAAATCTGGAACACGTTTCGGTTCTTGTCGCGAGCAATAGTAGTAACACTACGCTACAAGTAGTACAAGCGACTGCAACTGCGATGCGAGTAAAGGATCACAGGCGGCCGGCCTGGACTAAACGGATCATACGCGGAGTACTGGCTCAATTCTTGGAAGGACGGATCAATTATTATGGCAACGCGTTCAACATAAGCAACCATGCTGGACTAAAGTTCTGGGAGAAACCAAAGGTAAAAAGTATTTATTGCTATTGATTTGTTTTTATATGTAATAAATAAAATACTAATAGTTTTAATGTTTTTTTAAATGCAGCGTTTTATTAAGAAAACGACGCTCGGAGTTCACACGGCAGAGGCGATCCGAAAGAAAGTCTCTGATTTAAAAAACGAAAAGAACAAAAAGGAGTTGTTCAAGTATTTGGGCGACAAGGTTGAAAAAGCTGTGCATCGACAAACGCACGTAGACGAGTTCACGAACGTTTCGTCGGAAGTGTACGCAAACCTCGACTTGTACAACGACAACGACAGCAACGGAGTGATGGCCGAGAGCGACGAAAGCGACCAAGAGTTATAGAACAAATGTTTTTTTTTCACCTCAGGTGAAACTTTTTGCCTAGGTGACCTGTATTACCTGCGATATATATTTTATATTTTGAATAAAAACAGATGTGAATTTATACTTTGTGTATATTATTTACTTATTCATTTTAGAAATTATAGGTGTAGGCAGGTACGCCAGGATAGCTGATTCGCGGAAACTTTGAGGTAAGAACACCAGATAGGTGCGCGATTTTTTACTTTTGCTTTACGGATATATGTAGGCAATTTAAAAAAATTATACGAGACGTAATTTATGAATATTTATGTTTATTTAAAATACATTAAACATGAAAAATTGCGCCAGAATTGTTTTTGTTTTGACCCTTTTGTTTATTATTGCTTTCGGGTTGATAATTATTTATGCAATTGCGGCTAAAAAAGTGCTAATAATAACAAAATGAAGTGTTATATCAATGCTAACTATACACTTTGTGAATAATTAGTCTGCGTTCGATCAAATGTTATCGTGTATGGTCCAATGCTGTTAATATTATCAAGGACTTGTTAGTTATTGGTTTCAAATATCACGTTAGTGATAAGTTTTTAATAATAAACTAATATATAAACCGCGCGCGCCGTCACTCATTTACATATAAATTTTAAAACCCTTACAAATTTGTAAAAATGGCAACTTCAAAACGTGATTTAGGTTTCGCTCTGGTTATACAAGAACTTAACGATGAAGACCTAGAAGATGCCAAAGTCGACTATAATATTGAAACGGTAAGTAAGATCTATACACTAAAATTTGGTTTATTTGTAATTTTGTGTGTCTTACTTACACAGGCTCCAGAGAAAAACAAATTTGTTATTAAAATCGACGAGGAAGGCAAGCGTTTGGTGATAATCGACGAATTTAATCGCGTCGGAAATGAGACTTTGTCGAAAATCCGTAAGGAATTTGGAATTCTGGCGATTGAGGCGCGTTATATAGCGCTAAACAACGCGCACGTCTTTGACCAATTTGTTCCCATTTGAAAAGCCGATGGCAATAAAGTGTTTTACCAGACAGCTTAACCAGACGAGCGTAAAAAGCCAACGACTACGTTTGGCTGGAAAATAGTGCATAATGAAAAGTACGAACGCGTCTTCAACGTTTGGGTACGTTATCTACGCGCCATTGTAGTGAATAGCGCCGAGACTATTATTACGACCACATCCGACAAAGAGGATGCAAAAATTGAAAAAGTTCTCGTGCATGGAAAAGGCTGTCCGCACATCCCAGAGATCGTGAGAGACGGGCTTTTGGATCACTCGGAGCAATTGAAAAATGGCTCAAACGACTTCTTCTGCTACATAGGCGAATCATTTGATTCGCATTTAATTCAATGCAAGCACGTGAACAGAATTATTAATAACGCAGATTAACCTAAATTTTAATTTTTTTATATGTAATATCAATAAATTGTAATGTCAATCACTTATAATTTGAAATAAATACTAAATTACCAAACAACTGACTTGCGTTTTTATTGTATTAATAGTAATACAGAACAAATTTTTTACCTCAGGTGATAATTATTACCCAGGTTACCTGAAAATAGGCCAAACATTTTCGCTCCTCCCCCTCCAATCCTTGGTGTTGTGGGAGTGTAGATATTTAAAATCTATTGATAGCATTTCTAGTCTTATACTAGGAATATCGTTCTTCTTATTGATTCAGAAGCATGAAAACGATATTCCTAGTATAAGACGGGCGGCAAAAAAGGAAGAAAATTTGGCACATTAATTAAAATTTGACCAAAATATTTCCCTAACCCCTCCTCCGAAGAATTTGTCAAATTTTGTGCGCCGATTTCAACTTAAAATACCGCAAACGCACAGCACAACCCGCGCTAACAATTTGGCATAAAGCATGTCGCGTTAATTGGGCCGAAAAAATGGTCAAAATTGGTCGAAAATGGCGCGAGGTCATTTTCAGTAACAAATAAAAATCCTGATCTAAAATTCATAGAAAACTTATGGGGCAGTCTTGTGCGCATGATATACCCAATTGGCCGGCAATATTTTAATATTACCAAACTTATGGAATCAATTCGGAAAATTTGGCCAAAATACATAATTTGGAATTACAAAAATTAACCGATTCTATGATCTAGCGTTTGTGCCATGTTATACAAAAACGTGGAAACCCTTTTAATTATTAATTAATTAAATAATTAATTTTTGTAAATTAAAATAATAGTGTTGGTATATCCTAGATTAATTTTAGTAATTTGCCTATAAATTGATAATTATTATGTTCGGGAATTTTTTGTTTTTTAATTATTATTCATTTTATACAATTTAAAATTAATTTATAAATTCGGTTTAATTAAAAATATATTTAAAAAAAATTATCGTTCGTTTATATATTTCTATCTCTGTATATATAGTAAAAGCTAAATTTTATTAATTTAAATTATTTTAAAAGTTTCTCTATTAGATAATAATTCAAAGATATTAAAATTAAATCTAATTTTGTTATATATATATAATGTTAAAATTGAGTTTGTATTGTATTTTTTTATTTTTAATAATTTCAAAATTATCATTTTATATTTTTATCAATAAGTGTTTTTTATATTGTTTTATTTTGTTCTACTTTATTATAAAATCGCACAAATTTTAAACTATTTAATATAATTAATAAAACACAGTCATAGGGTCTATTATTCTTAATTCACAACAAATTTTCAAATGTTTTAATTTTTAGATTTAATCTATTATTTATTCTAACAATTTATTTAGGTAAATACATTTTTAAGAATAAAATTGCATAATTCATAAATAAATTAATTAATATGTTTTTCATATTCATAATTATATTTAATATAATCCAATAAGTAATAAATTAATTAATTAAGACTTTAAACGGAATTAAAATGTTAAATATTCTGCAAATATTTTTATATATTTAGATTACATCTGATCTTATTATTAAATCTGCCAAATTATTATAAATATTTATAAATACTTTAGTTTTAAAAAATTGAAATTAAACAAATTTTTTAATAAAAAAATGTAAATTAAAAATTTAATTAAATCTTTAATGATTTACGATTATGCGGAACAAGAGTAGTTATTTTCTAAATAATATATACAATTTATTGTATAATAAATTATAACAGATAAATAAGTTTTGAGATTTGTAATATTAGTGTATAAATCTTCATTTATATTATGCATTCTAACGATATTTAACAAATTCTTTAAATTTTCCCCATTTTCAGTTTTTAAAGTCAATAAAACAGTTTTTAATTTTAAAAATATTTTGCAAATATTAATTATTAATGATATCTCCGTTTGCATTGATTTAGAAACATTTGAATTTTTTTTAATATTGGTTAAAAAAATGAAACTAAAAATTGTTTGCAATTTATCCGTTCCAACAAAATTTTAGCTAAATTTTAATTAATTAATTTAACTTTAGAATTTTTAAAACAATCTTTTAATCCAAGAATAATTAATAATAATCTTTTAATTAAATTTGAAGAATGTGATGAGGTACCCATCTAAGATAAAATATATGTTTAAATCTGAAAATTTTTAGTTACAAAGTAATAACGACTTATCCTAATAAGCAGTATTTTTATAACAATGGCTAAAATAAAAATTTGCAATTTAATTTAAAAAATTTGCAATTTTTATAATTGGTGTCTTTGATATGATTTATTTAAACTGACCTGAAGTCTGAGTACTACACCATATTTTAACAAATTTTCTATTTGTAAAGTTTTTCCATGTTTGAATACTTGTTTTGATTAATATATATTTTCAGATAAGTTTTTATGCTCTATCAGATATTAAATCTGATTTTAATAAGTTGAAAAGCGACTCAGCTGTCCCTGAAAATCCGATTTTAATTAATCTATTAAACAAAGCTATTTTTTCGTTATTTGAAATTAAATTAAAAATTATCATTAAATGATTAGTACTATTATCTGTTGTTGTATCTATTAAAAGGCTAATTGGAAACAATTCTGAGTTTATTTAATCAAAGGTTTCTTGATAAACTGTTTGACTCATAATAGATATAATATCTAAAACAACTTTGTGATTATAATGAGAAATTTTTAAATTTGAGCTTGTTGCTTGTGAATTTATAAAAACAATATTTTTTTTTACAATCATATAAATAACTTTAACTAAATTTGATGTCAAAATTAAATAATTATAATTTTATTAATAATTATTTGAAGATAAATCAATATTTTTAAAATATTTATTAACTTTTTGTTATCACTGTTATATTTATGTTTATTAATTGCATTTTTATTATTTAATTTATTACTCTTTGAATCTCCACTACTTTTTCAAATATTGTTTTCACCCATATAATTATGAATCTTGTGAGAGTACAATAAGAGCATTACTGTTACTGGATTTTTATAATTTTTAAGGTATTTAAGCCAAATCTGAATATCTTTATTATTGTTAATTAAAGCTTTAAGATTTAAATAATTTTGATATTCATTATATTCACAATTCACAACTGTTTAAATAAATTCCAATTCTAAATCTTTAATAATATTTCCTGCTCTAATAGTAAAGCAGTTCCTGTAATTGAAATTAATTGATTTTGTGATAATGGGGTAGTAGTAGTAGACTTACATTAAATTTTGTATATTTAAATTTATTTACAAAATAATAAATAATATTCAAAAGTTAGACAATGTCATTGATTATAATGTTTATAAATAGTAAAGTGAAAAATAAAGTATAAATTACATTTAAAAAATTTAATATATGAAAACAATTATTTAACATTTCTTTGTAATCATAATATAAATTTAGCAACGGATATGTAAATATATTTTGAACGCAAGTTACTAATGCAGAAAAGACGTATGTAGCCAGTTTAATTACTCGTTTTTGAAAATTAAGCGAATTTTTATAGACAAATAATATATAATATGCATTTGCAATACGCTTAGTTTCATTTTGAGGATAGTGAAATTTTGTTATAATTTTATTATTTGATTTATAATATATTGTTTTCAATAACAAATTATTTTGCATACTTGTTATAATCTTGTAAATGTATTTTTTATTTGATAAATTTTTCTTTTAATTTAAATTAAAATTTATTTAAACAATTTCATCGACTTTTTCTAAATTTAATATAAATTTTAAAAATTTAATTATATAAAATTAATTTTATGTATATATTAAACTAAAATATAATTAATATTAAAACTATTACTTAAACATAAAATAAGTGATTTGATTAATTCACTCTTAGAACAGAACAATCGTTGAATTACAATTGGTGATAATTAAGCAAAATATAAACTATATGTTAAAGCAAAATAGTTTAATATTTTTTGTAAAATGTTTAAAATACGCAATTTTGGTTAAGATTAAAAATTTTATTTATTCCTAGCTAATCAAAAACTCAGGCAGGTGGCAATCTTGCAAGACTCATGCTTAGAACGGTAAAATCATTCAGCATAAAATCGTGCAGCATAAAATATCATCTAACTAATCTTGCGTTCGGCTTTTTAATAAACATTATATAACTGTGCGCAATTATCTGTGTTGCTCACAAAATGCGCTTCGTTAAATGCAATGTTTGATCTTGGTTACGGCCCACACAATAAAAAAATGCTCTATTTCTGCTGCCGAGTAATTAATTTGTATTTTCTCTAAGTTTTATACATTGTAAAAATTATTATTTCTTTACCGTCATACTTTTGCGACATGATTGCCACCAAACGTAAACTTTAGCATTTATGAACAGTATGATGAGCAATATTAAAATAAAATAATATAAAATTTGTGCGATGATAAAATTCTTTTTTATAATCACGAACGCGTTTTGTCATTTTAAATTCTAATTAAATTTTTTGTTTTATGATTAATAAAGTAAGGGATCTGGGCATAACATTTTACGAACTACAAATTTTCGTCTATAATAAATCTAAAAATAAAAATCTATAATAATACTAGTAAATCCTAAAAATGCTCTAACATCTTTAACTTTTTTATGTTATGAAAAATTTTCACCTGCTAGAATTTTATCTCTATCTGGTTTCACACGTGTCTGAAAAACAATTTGACAAATAAATAACTTAATCCGTAAAAATTTACATTTTGACGAATTTAATCAAAAGTTATTTTATGACATTCATTTAAAAACTTGTTTAATGTAGTCATTCTCTTACTCATTATAGATAACTATATTATTGTGAAATAGAAAACAAAATTTCAACAAATTTTCACAAAGTTTTTTCTGTAAATACCGCTGAAACAAACTTGGCGCATTGCACAGGCCAAATGGCATGACTCAAATCTGATAGAACTCAAAAATGATATAAGACTAGTTTTTTGTTTTGAGTTTTTTTTCATGCAAATAGCACAAAACCCCGAGCGTAAGTAAAACTAACTAAATATCTCCAGCTTTCTTTAGAAAGTATTGAAGTTGCTGGTCAGATGTGTTGCCATTTAGTCTAGTCTACAAGGTACTTATGTGAAGGTTTAACCGGGAATTTAAGTTATTTTTTCTTTTCCGGTTGCTGGTAGTTATTTGGGTTGGCTCATGTACAATCTCCATTGTTTTGGTTGTTTAAAGAATAAATTGTAGTTTATGTTAAAGTTTACCAAAAAATGGAGTTGACTTAACATAATTTTTGCCAAGTGGTATATAAAAACGATTATATTGAGGTTTTGGTTTTACGGACATATTGTAATTAATGGTCCAATTTGTTTGACGAAGATCTCAACAAAGTCTCCACTTTCCATTTGCAGAATAGCAGGTGTGTCGTCGTCGGAGATTTTTTAGCCATTAAAGAGAAAGCTAAGCACAAAATCGTTTAAGTTTGTCCATACGTGTTGACATTTTGACTCGAAAATTGATTTCAGTCGACTTCTGGTTTATAGCTATTAAGCTAATGTATTCGTCTTTAGTTTGTGGCGCTGGTTGAGGTGTGTTTTCTATTGCCAAGACGGGTTTCGAAGTCGATGGATCCATTCTTTAATTAATTAAATTATAACATAATAAAATAAAAAAAAATGCAAACAATAATTTTATTTGTTTAAATTAAATATAAATGGTATTACTAAAAAATTAATAATTTTGTAAATTAGTAAGAATTAAGGGGCGTATTAAAGATTGAGTTTAAAAAAACAATCAGTGTTGACAAAGAAAAAATGAAAATAAAAAAAAGAGTGTAGAAGTGGAAGTAAAAATAAAATCGAAAAAAAATTGTTTGTGCTGACAACCGCGTACTTTCCATATATAGGTTAGAGCGCGGCATTAATACGAATTATAATTACACATAGGATATAAATAAATATAAATTATAAACAGGAGATGGATTGACACAGGGTAACATTCAGATCGTAACGCCGGCCACTACTTGTAATAGCTTGAAAATACAGTTCCAAGTCATTGGCGCATTTTTAAAAAAATGGCCGCCAGGCCGGATTAAGCCGAACCTAGCGGTTACGGCAAAAACTTTTCAAATTTACCTTTAAAATAAAACTTATTTCAAACGTAAAGTATTTAACTCAAAAGTTACATTAATTAATTAATAAAAAGTTCTGCTATTTATGTTATTTTTTAGTTTAACTGATTACATTATGGCATAATAATTGTTTACATTATAGATTTGAATAATAATTTGGACATTAATAATTTGAAGAATTTATTAAGTTCAAACTTAATTTTAATCAAAATGTACTTAACATTTTTAATAAAGAGTCTGTTTGAATTAATTTAGCATGTGCATTTGTTTAGGTTTAAATACCAAAATTGAGTCTATTTTTGATATTTAATGTAAACTATTTTTTAAATTTAATATAAACTATTTTGACATTTTATAAAAACATGTTGTATTTTGCAACTAATTTTTTTAAATAGAAATCTATTGTATTTTAATTATAAGTCTAACAATATATTATATTATAATTTTAAAAATTTAGTTGAATACAGATTAAATTTATCTAAAATAAATTTTTATTTTTTGCGAATTTATTATATGTTGTGTTTTTAGGTTTAAATTAAATTATAAAATAGTAAAACTATTTAAATTTAATCAAAACTTTGTGATTGTAGTAAAAAGACAGATATATATTAATAATTAAAAT
>JAQFXP010001911.1:0-17069 GCA_034693685.1 Belba bartosi
CTGGAGTGGTATTCGTTGAACACATTCCGCGCACAGCTATTGGGAAAGTCGACCGAAAATACTTCAAACAATTGATTGCACAGGAATTGATTACAAGCGATGAATAAAAAAGTTTTTTGATTGTTGATGAAAACTTACAAAATTGCTTAAAACTTAATATAAACTATTATAATATTTAATCTATCAGTTTAAAGTAACATGTTAAAAAATATTATATTAGTTAAAATTTAAGTTTTGTATTAATATTACAAGCTATATTTTATAATTATAAAATTAAAATTATCTTTTCAAACAAAAATATATTAATAAACAAGATAATATATCAACAAAAATAGTAAAATTTGCAAAAATATTGATTTCCATAATTTATTTCAAACAAGTCTAGCTAAAAAAACATTAACGTTAATCGAATTTGCAAGCAAAAAAATAATACTCAAGCTTTACAAATATTATTTAATTAACAAATAGATTGATATTTAAATAATAGTTCTTCATAACTATCAGTTATTAAATAAATTACTATAACATAGAATAAAATCCAAAAAAGTAAAGAAAAAAAATTGATTTATGATTAATAACTGTATCGAAGCGTTCATTTGTGAAAATAGTTGCAAGCAATCAATGAAAATGAATATTAAATCAACTCTGACTCATATGGATGTGTCGGCACAAATGTGTTGGAAAAATCTTATCGACCGGAACCTAATGGAAGCAGTGATAAGAATAACTAATTTTTGTTCATTAATTCATTAATTTCTAGTTTATACAAAATATACACTAAACACAAATTTTTGTTTTTATTGATTTTGTTTTTGTCCCAAATTGTTATTAAATTTTTTGTTTTGTTTTTAGCCATCTCGGCTTCGATGCCAACTTTGATCTGTTTAGATATTTATCAGCTAGATTAATTTTTGAAATAAAAATTTAAAACTGTAATGGGATTAATAAATTGTTGTTTGCGTCTGTTTAGTTTTATTTGCATATTAATTTTAATTTACTTGTTTTGAATTATTTCAAATAAATGCTAATATTTTTAAATTTACTCGTTTTTAATTATAAAATTGTGTTCAAAATTTTGAGATATTTGATTAAAATATTAGGTTTATAGAACATATTCATTAAAAGGCTATTGCCACAATTAATTTTTAGTATTACTCTAATTGTATTAATTTCTATTATTGTTTAATAATAAAATATTTAATAAAAACATTTAATTGTTTTATTAATTAATATTTGTTTAACTTGCTGTTAGCAAAACCTAATTATGTTTTAAAAATATGTGATTAGTATAATATTGATATAAATTTTTGTATTAGTAAAGAAATAAACCATTTAACAAAGTGCATTTCAAGTACAAAACCAACAGTGAATTTATAATAAGTGTAAACTAAAAACACAATTTTCTATTATAAATATCTACTAATTAAAAAAACGTTTTAAAAATTTAGCTTGGTTTTCATTATTTATTTGCGTTTGGTTTGTAAAATTCAAAAGACACTTTGCTGCAAGACAATGCTGATTGTTGGCTTTTTAGTTTTGTCTTTGTTATTTTAGTTAAAATAAAATTTAATTTAAAATTTTAACGTAAAAGTATATAATTTAATTTTTTTTTGTTTAATTTAAATATATATTTTGATAAAATTGTAATTAATTTTTAATTTGTTTCAGTTAATTTTTAATGTTTAAATCAGTCTAGTAGATTTTTTTTAATAATGTAAAACGTACAGTAAAATACGTATATGTTTATTAGAAATTTATAAAGGGGAAACAGCCAAAAAATCCCAGATTTAAAAAGTTAGCATTTATTCCCACTAGTATTTAGCCCGTTTTCGGAAACCGAATTCTTTACAGTTTTTGGGCTAAAATTAGTAAATTATTCATAAATTTGTAATAAATTTAGTTTAAATCCAGTTAAATTTAGTTATATTGCATTAAAAATGGAGTTTTTTAAACGTATTTAAAAGCCCCTCCCTTAATAATCTATCTCGATTTTGGCTAATTTATTTTGCAAAATCCTCCCATTACCCCCTGGACCATCCAACTTTATGAATCCCTAATGTTTATATAAATTAATCTTACTAATTACTCAACAACATTCTTATTAGCAATTTAAGTAGCTAAACATTATTAACAAAGGCAAAAAATAAATATAAATTTACTATTAATGCAAATTTGCAAAAGTGTCTTGAATTTATATTAATATCATAATTTCCGAGAAGACAAAAAACAAATTTGTTTTAATTTTTCGTAAAAAAAGTTAATTTAAAATAGAATAAAAGGCGTAAATACTGTAAATAAATACGTATTTTAAATAAATTGTAAAATATACAAAAACTAAATTAACATAAATAAGATTTTTAGAATATTAACCTTGGTTACAAATATATTAAATCTTGTTTATAATATAAAAACATTAATATTTAAACTAAATTTTGGCTTGTTTTAAGAAACTTGATAAATTTTTAAATTACTGATAATTTATTAATAAATTAATCAAAAAACATATTTTAAAGTAGAAAATAATTAGACGTTTTATCGTTTATTTATATAAAAGATTAGAATTTCTCCCAATTGACAGACAGAGTCCCTAATCTCAACAAAATCGTATGTTTTCTAATGAAACGGATGTTTAATACCGGAGCCGAACATTAAAAATGCATTAATGAAAAACATCGAAAAAAAAAACAAAATTCAAATAAAACCTAAAAATCACATTCAATATGAATGGCGAAAGAGTAGGAAAAATCAGTGCAAAACGGAGTATAGAAATAGTTTTCAGTTGAAATATGTTTGCAAATACTTAAACTACAAATATTATCATTTGGGTTTGAGAAAAAAGCAAGCAAAATCCAAACAAACAGTTCGAGTTCTCACTTCACTTCAAAGCATAAGTGTTTGCAAATTCACAAAAAAATTTCGCAAAACTTTTGGCCCCAAAAAAGCAATCGATTGAAAACAGTCAGACATACAATGTATGCATAGTATGTATGGTATGAATGGTTTTGTATGAATAGAAGATGAGTAGTGATGCTAATAGAGAGCATAGATAAAGCACTCGGAGAGGGAGTGAGAGAGCATCAAAAAGGAGTACATATTGAGCATAGATAGAGCACTGGGAGGGCTGAGTGAAGGAACATATTCGCAGTTAAAGATCGTTTGGTATGAACTGCTGGTGCAGTGCAGAGCGCAAGAGCTTTCGCACCGATATGTTTTCACTCGATTCCCGTTTCAGCCGAATTCAGAGCTGAGCTTCACTTCTGTGCCACTCATTGCCAGAACCCGATTGACGGCTGGAATCGCAGTTTGAGTATTGTATTGAATATATGACTACTTTTTGTTGTTATTGAAAATAGCACTGAATGCTAACCATCAGATCGGAGACAATTACTTCATTCCTCTCTATGTACTGCATGTGTGGTATTCGACGCTTATATTCAAGAATTTTTGTGTCATTTCTCCCAAATATTTCTCTAATATTGAATGAAAATCCGAGAGATATATAGCAGAGAATATACGAAGACTTACTGAAAAAAATATTGTGAATTTCGTTGGACACATAAAAACTGTCAAAACATAAGAGAGAAAAAAGTCATAAAAAGTAGTGAAAATTTTTGAAGTTCTTATTCTCGTTCTCTCTCACTCACTCACTCACTCACTCTCTCTCACTCTTCGTCTCCTTTTTTCTATAGTTATAAATCAATTTTTTCCAACAATTTCTTTCTCTGCACTTCATCTTTCCGTACAATTCGTACAAATCTTTTTCTCTTCTCTCTCTCTCATTCTCTCTCTTTCTCTCTCTTCTCCCTCTCTCTTAAAAAACTATTCTCATCGTTCGCATCGTTTCGATTGAATTATTGAATTATAAGAAATAAAAAATTGTCTTTTCGTTTACGAATGAACAGTCAAAGTGAAACTGAGAGACGAAAAATCTGAAGCAAAATAAGAAAAGAAAAAAAATTGAATTGAATTTTATGTTTCACTTATTTTGTTGATATTATGGAATTATGTGTAAAATATGTGTTACAAATCGGGAGAGAAAAGAGACGTTAGAGACTCAACCAGCAGATCAACAAGACACTGATTGCAGTTTTTAATAACTAGCTTGATCTGATTTTACACAAATTTCAAACGTAATGTAAGTTTTAATATTTTTTAATTAAAATTATATATATAATATTTTTTTAATTGTTTGATAACATGCTAATCTAGATAAACGTAATTTTTATAAATGTTTTAAAATTTTTTATTTTTAAAATTATGTTTTTTTTAAAACTAGTTTAAATTGAATAACAAGCTTAAGTTATATACAATATATAAATTATTTCCTATTATCTTGTTTAAAATCAAATCTTAACAATTATTTCTTATCTTATTTTGTTTTATAAAATTAATCCTGTATACTTTTTCCTAACATAACAATTTAAATAACGAGATAATTGTATATCATATTGTGCAAACATTTTAATATTATAAAATTTTTATTTATTTAAAATCATAAATTAAATCATAAACTTCACTATTGTCTTATAAAAAGATTTAAAGATTTTTCTCTTTTAAAGTCATATATAATAAGATTATTCAAAATATGTTTCAAAAGCGGATATTTCGCTCAAAGATCATAAAATCAAAAATTTGAAAGAATTGCGAAAATCTTATTAACAAAACACTTTGTAAAACGCAATTTGCAAACCATTTTATCATAACTTTTCCATTTGGAGCCGAAAAATATTAGATTAAGACTAACATTCAGTTCTCTAATTGAGTTCTCGATTATATAGTGAGAAACGAGTTGTTATACTGAATAGACTTTTCGCTATCGGAGAGTCGGAACAGAAGAGATAGAAATTTAAATACTTTTATTGAATTAAGAATTTTTGAGAACATTTTTAAGTGAATTATTTGAAAAGAAAAGAAAAGTCAGAGAAATGAAAATGTTTTTTAAATATAGAGACAGAGATTGGGTATAGAGAGTAAAAGCATATAATTTGTTGAACTTTTTTAGTGAACTCAAACATAAAAATAATTTTTTATATTAAGTTGTATTAAGAAAAGTAGTCGTAAATCGATAAAACAAATTGCGATAAAAAGCAAAATTTGAGAAATTCTCAATTACTCGACGTTTGTATCGAAAACGAAGTTTTGCTTTTTTTTATAACTTCAAACTACTCTTGGCTTTAATCGGGAAAATTGAGTTTTTTCTTATCAGGTTTGTTCGACCTTAACTACTAAGTGAGCAAGGAAATTCATAGAAAAATTGCAAACTTATTTTAAAATTAAATACTAATATTTAAAATTATATTTTATATTTAAAATAATTATATTTTATATTTAGATTAATTTAAACCAAATCAACAAAATTAAACCATAATTTAAACTTGATAATATATTGTATTTAGCAATAGTTCATTTAAAGTAAACATTATAATATTTAATTTTAAAATATATTTTGCAGTATTTTTAATTTAAAACTTATCTAGGTACTAAAGAAAACTAAAAAAAATAAAATATTAAACAATTTTTTAAAAAATGGAAAAAGTAAAAATAAAACACCCTACTTAGTTTAGCTACCTTGTTTTCAAGCGCACACTTAGCACAAGTCGAGAACTTGCAGTCAATATACCAATACATCAATACAACCGAAACTCTACACTCAAAACACACAATAAAATTGATTGAGAGTTAACTCAATTCGGAGACTTTTTATTACTGTACACTCGAATTGAAAACCGATGAGGATGAAATTTTTTTTATATGAAAAAAGTAAAATAAAACAAAAACAAAATAATAATAATAGAAAAATCTTTCAAAAATTCCATTCCTAATCACTTAGACTTTTTTTTACAAACTTTACTATAAAGAAAAAAATATATAATAAAAATTTTAAAACTTTTTGCTATTTTTATTTTACTTTAATTTTATAAAATTTTTTATTTTTTATGATGTATTGCTCTAATAGACTATTAGAGAGGGGGAGAAGAAAAGAGAGAAAGGAAGAGAGTTGGGAAAAGGGAGAGGCTGTTGTCGTCAGTTTTATATACTATATGAAACTTATAGAAAGAAAAAAATAGTAAATTAACAAATAGTGAAAAAAATAAAAAATGAGAAAAAACTTCAAAAAAAATTACTTTAGTATTGGTTTAGAATTCAGTATTGCATTCGTCACTTATGAAGAAAGAGAGAGAGAGAGAGGAGGAGGAGAGAGAGCAGGGGAGAGAGAGCAGGGGAGAGAGAGAGCAGGAGAAAGAGAGAGCAGAAGAGAGAGAGAGAGAGAGAGAGAGAGAGAGAGAGAGATAGAAAACAGGAGAGAGAGAGAGAATGGGTTAGAAAGAGAATGGGAGAGAAGAATGAGTGAGAGGATGGAGTGGAAGAGAAATGGAGAGAAATTTCATTTGAAGTTGAATTCATTTTTCACAATTGACTTCCGCACATGCCATCTGCACCGGCAGGCCGGGGCTCGTAGAGCCGGCAATATGGATTGCAATATGGATTGCTCACCAAATATATAGAATATATATATATATCTATAGTTTGGATAATTTGTTCATGTCAGCACTAGCACCCTACCAGCGCCTCTTTATCTATGAGTTAACATACTTAAGCGCAATAGTCTATCACTAAATTCTATATTCTTTTATTCGACATTTTCTTAGAACATACTACAGTAGTTAGACTTTCCAATAGTAATGCACATAAGCCGGGCTCTGACCCAATGGATTGTTAACAAGCTCTTTCAATAGCACAATGGCACTGACTCATAGTTTATGCTCGAATTGTTACAGTTATACAATTGTATAATAGTTTCAAATATTCTTGGTAATATCAAATAAAATTTGACGATATATTGTATTTACAGCTAATACTAGTTACTTATTTCTATCAAGTATATATTTTAGAATCAAAATATTAACCAAATTTGTTTATAATAAAATCTATTGTTAAATTTTATTGACATTTTATCAATTAAAAATATAATTTGATTTAAGAAACAAACGTACAAGCATTTAGCAATCTATAATCGAAAAAGGCTCGAGCTTAATTGATGTATGTTTTGTGTATCAGAGCTTGAGATGTGATGGCAATCACTTGAAATAACAGTCTTTCTTCTACGCTATTAATGCCATTTGGCTCACAATTTGATTCTATTTATCGACAATACATAGAGAAAGATATTAAGAGACAAACCATTTATCCGTAACTAAAATCTGTTTTTTTCTTTTCATCACATATTTTAACATAACATCCAAACTAAAAGATGTATTAATAAAAAAGCCATAAATTCATTCGTCGCCAATAACTACATAAATATTTAATACCCCAAAGATATTAAGCATTTATTCATTCAATTAATTAATTTTATCAAAATTTTTTTATCTAATTTAGCGAAACATTAAAAATAAGAAAAATTACCCAAAAATTGGCTAAAATAATATTCTGCAAAAAGTGAAAAATATTATCTAATGTTTGTTATAATATAAATATATTTATTATATATATATATATATATATAAATAAATTCTAATGTTTTCGCAACCGATCAATAGATGTGAAAAATATAGCAAAAGAAACCAAAAGAATAAAAACCAGAATTTTTTCTCCAGAGCTCTAATGTATTAAAAGACAGTTCAGTCTAAGATCTATAGAGAAGGAAAAAATTTTGGTAAATGTTTTTTTCTTAAAAAAGTTTCGGTATGTATAACAACATTTTTTCGCACACATCCTAACAACATAACTGTACGCTCACACACATTGGCATTGTGTTCGCCTGTCCTCTCTTTCAAAATGTATTTCTTATTCACACACAGAAACACACAAATGTCTTATCCTTTTACTTGTTTTCTACTGGTGTATTTCTGGGATGACCAAGTTTAATTAGGGTTGTTTGTCTTTTTGCTTTTTAAATCAAAATTGTGTTATTTTTTTAGAATTAAAATATTTA
This sequence comes from Belba bartosi, assembly GCA_034693685.1. Taxonomy (NCBI): domain Eukaryota; kingdom Metazoa; phylum Arthropoda; class Arachnida; order Sarcoptiformes; family Damaeidae; genus Belba; species Belba bartosi. The sequence goes on from JAQFXP010001911.1 coordinate 7,937, forward strand.
TCATTTTAAATTTTAGTTATATAACCATAATAACCAATTTTAATTATAGTTTTAGTTTTTGTTTAACTAGCATGTTAATTTTAATTATAATTTTATAACTGGCGCATTAATTTAATAATTTTGAATTGTCAATATTGAATTAGATATTGTCGAATTATATTGGTTGAAATTTATTATTATTATATTTATTCAATTAATGTGTACAAACTTAATTTTGTATTTTATACTTGTTTAATGTGTCAAACTATTTTTTTTAAAACTGGTCAAGCTTGGCCATTCTTAATGTGTTTTTATATTTGTTTTCAAATCCAACACACACATTTTTTTGAAACACTAAGCTAAAACTTTGAAATAGAAAAAATGCTTAAAAATGGACAAAGATTGTTCTATTTTTCAGCTTTTTATAAACTTTTTTATGTTTGAAAACATTTTGTCCTCAACTAAACAAATCCGCTTAAAAGTATAACAGAGACTGTGATTACAAACTTAAATAAAAAAATATAATTCTTTTCAACACTTTCTTCACTGCTGTGCAAAAATTCTTTTGTTTAAATAACTATTTTTAAAATAAATTGCAAAAAATATTTTATTTTTTATTATAGCAATTAAATGATAAAATTAACAAGACAAAAATTATAATAAGATTTAATTTTTAAAAATAGCTTTATTTTTGTTTTAAACAATATATTTTATATGATAAAAAAATTTAGAAATATATTTATTCATTTATTTTATATATCAGAAAACAATTTCCGAACCTTTATTCAAACATTTTAGCAATGTAAAATTAATATTACTTTCAAAACCACTTTCGATAAATAAAGATTGATTCTAGCCATATTTGAATTTCAATGTTTCACAATTCTAAAAATAAGCAATAGTTTTGTTTTTATAATAAATTTTTTACTTTTTATATATAAGAAAAATTTATTTTTACTTTCGAAGAGCAAAAACATTGAACGCGCGTTGAGTTGTGTTTTGATTTAATACAACAATATTTCTATAAGAATAGTAAAGTATTTTTTGTATAAAAAAAATTTCAGCTTTCACATTCTCTTCTCAAAATCGTTATGTAATGTCAAGAACTTTTAGATAGCTTTTCAAAAATGAGAAAAAAGAAGAAAATATTTTTTTTTCCGTTAAGCAATCGAGAAAATGCAAAAGATTTTTGGTTTAGTGGAAGAGAAAAATGAATAATGAGTTACTATTTATGTGCTTTTAGTTTACATTTTTCAAACACAAAAACGAAAAATTTTTACTTTAAGAGCAGAAATATATATTAGATTGCGTTGAGAGCCATCAGAATACCAAATATTTTATACAAATTATACTTTTAAAATAGGGGTTTATTAATTGGGTTGTGAAATGTTGGCAAGCGGCAATTTTAAAACAACCAATATAAAATTTAAAAAATACTAAAAAATTTTTATTAAACATTTGAATAAATATCTAAGCTTAAAAATATAACTAGATTTAAGCTTATTAATTAAACTATTAATTGATTTAAACAAAATCAAATAAATAAACAAAAATACGCTTAAAATGTAATTTAAAATTACTAAGCAGCCAGCTAAATCTATCTATCTTAAATCAAAATACGGTAATATATAAACAACCATGCAACGCTTTAGCACATTTTAAATTTATTATATTTTAACAATGTGTGTGTGTTTAGAAATATAAAATAACATCAAAAACCCAAAATTCATGTGCACTCGACAAGTCCTGTGCGCTTACGAGTGTTAAACACTTATTAGTGCCGTTTCCCGACTAAACAGTAATTCTTATGTTATTTTGATTTTAATAATCATCAGAAAAAATGAGTTCAAAGATATTCTTCATATTTGATGCATGAGATGTGACTGTCGTGTGTGCTATGAGTAGAGTAGTACTCAATTCCAGATATAGGACTCGAGGAATGCATTTGGAAGTTAAGGAGAAAAAAAAGTTAATTATATTTTTCTTTTTGTGATATACTGTATGTCTCAGCAAACTCGAGATCTAAAGTTTTGATTTTTAAATATGTTTTGATTTTTTTAGTTGAAATATTTTACTCTTATTTACTATTTTTTATATTTTTTGAAATTAAGTTATATTTAAATTTATTTTTATTCAATTTTTTGTTTTTTACGTTTGTTCTGCTTTTGTAGTAAAAAATGCAATTTTTTATTACTCTATTGAACAGTACTTGACTTTTAGATAAATAGTTATTTTTGTTGGAAATTGATTCTGAATTGTATATAAATGACATTTTTTTGCATTTAAAATATGTTTTCTCTTTTTCCTTTTTTGTAATGATTTTTTTGATCATAAACTCGATGTGAATTTCATTCGGTTTTATCTTCAAAACAAATATTGATATTTTGTTTAATAAAAAACTTATTTATTATTTATATGTTTTTCTATTTAAACGAAACTTTTTGGTGAACTAAAAGTTTTTCAAATAAATCAAAATATTAATGAAATAATTTCGAAAATTTTTAAATAGAAAATTTTGACTTTCAATCAATTTGAGATTTTTAGCACAATTTGAAAAATTAATTAAAATTTTTAATGAGTTATAGCACTTGAATAGACTATTTAAAACAGAGTTTGAAGAAAATTTATTTCAAAACACTTACAGTTATAGCACAGTATAAACACTTATAGTATACATATTTTTCTGGAATATACTCAAAAAATATTTTTTGATTTTAATTAATGATTTAAATTTTGTTTTTGACTCAATTTTTATCAAAATATAAAAACAACCCAAACATTCGGGTACTTATAATTAGCTACAAAAATAAGATAAGTTCTAAATTTGTTGTTCATATGATATGCTCTTTTAGTTTTAAGATAATAATAAAAATTCATATTTTTGTCGCAATTCCTGTAATTAAGTCAAATATTTGAGTCTAAACAAAATTTTTCTCGAAATAGACATAAAATTTAATATAAATAAATATATTATAAGAAAAATTTTTAAGAATAATAAATATACGAATAATAAATAGCAGTTTTACAGCAGAATTCTAATTAACTTAAGTTTAAGAATAATTTTTCCGAAAAACTTTATTAATTATGAATTTTATGCTAAAATGATTGAAATTCTAATTAATATTATAATGTTATGATTGAGTTAAATATAATGCCGTGTTTAACTTTAGCTAATTCTAAAACAGCTAATTTTAAATTAGCTATGTTTCAAAGAATCGAATTCAAAACATCTAATTTAAAAAATTAGTAATTCTAAAGCAACTATCTAATTTTAAATCTGTTATACAAAAAATAGCAATATTCAAGCATACATAAAACACATTAATAACTCTTACATAGAATATATTTTAAAGTTAGCTCTTATGCAAAATATATTTCAAAATTAGCTCTTATGTAAACTATATTTCAAAATTAACTCTTATGCAAATTATATTTCAAAATTAGCTCTTTTGGATCTATAAGAAGTATAAACAACCTATATGTCCGAAAAAATGTTTGACTAATGGCAACAACTTTTGCCAATTATCTGTTGCATTAAAATTCATGTCATATCACGTACGGAATCCACAAAAATATTTGCTTTTTCTTTACATATAATTCTCGTTACGCATCGAAACACTTGTCTATCCATTGATGTTAGGAATACAGTGTTCTGTATATGTGCTCTCAAACGCATTAATATATAATTATCTGACTCTCAAAACAATCTCCCAGTGCTCACACTCCCTGTGCCCGTCACTCAAAACCCCGGCTATTATTCTGATGCATAAAATTCATGTGTTTTGAAGAACACGTTTCAGATATTATTCTAATAGTTTGGGGTTTTTGGATATATTTAATATATTATATGAAAAAATAGTTGAGTAGTAGTTGAGCCAAAATTATTCCTTAAGTCATGTCTTTATTTTTGATCCAAATTTATCAGATATTAGACAACTATAAAGAATATTTAATTTCATATTTTTCTGTTCAATCAACAAAAAATGTTATTAATTATCCATAAAATTTTCTAATCTCTAAATTGGGTTAAAAATTTTATAAATAAACATTAAATATGTATTTATATAAATAGTATCCAGTTGTTAATTTATATTTTTCTGAACTAGTTTCTAAGTAATACGCAATTTATTTTAAAAAAAATAAAATTTAATATAAAATTGTATAAAATATTTTTTAAATATATATTTATGCAAAAATTAATATAAAATTTTAATATTTTGTTTAAAAAACCTATTTTTCATTGATAGGAAAAAATTAAAAATATTATTTCAAATAAATTAATCCAAAAAAAATGATTTATATTTTTTAATAATTGAGAAAAAGTATAATATATTATACAAAGGTTTGCATTCAATAACATACATACGGAAGAGTACAAACGCTATACTCTAATAGATTTGAAACAAAATTCAGACAAAAATTTCATTTCTAATAAAGACATTAGAGTTGAAGATCGAAAGGTATTTCACTTCAACTTCACTCTATTTATTGATAAATTATGATAGCATTACAGCTGAGCCGGTGCTGCCTGTGCTGGCCCTTAGGTCCCCAATCCTTTTTAAAGTTTGATCATAAATAACTCATTCTCTTCCATCCGTTCCTCTATTCGAAACATATATTTTATATTTTGTCGTTTGGTTTGAAGGCCTGACGTCTACTCTATCTCTACATTAATAAGCTCTCCATTCGCTTAGACGTAGAGTAGAGTAGGTCTAAGAGAACTCATGTGTTGTTTAAACAGTGATTGTGTTCCGAATGTATAGAATAGCTATAGAATCGTAGATAAGATGAAAACGCATTGATATTAATAAAAAATAAGTAACGAAACAAAACATATACAACAAAACCCATTGTTTGCAATCAGTGTTAGTGTTGGGATATGTCGAATGCGAATAAGAAATTCAATTCGAGAATAAAATACACAAATAATACAATATTATAGTCAATAAAATAAAGTATTTGAAACGATATCTCATTTTCGAAATGTTTTTCTAATGTACTCCACGTTTGGATGAAATACAGAAAAATATCTATAAATTATAGATAAATACAAATCCATTCTCTCATTCAATGTCTATAATACCTATAATATTCGGTTTGAATCTAATATCCATTTTCTTGATTTGATGCGAATATAAGAATAATATTTAGTATTTTATTTTTAAAAATCGTTTTATTTGTATTTATATAATATTTATCAAATAAATCAAAACTTAATCCTCGAGTGCTATTAAACTATTTATGTATATCCGTTCGGTTCAAGGGATTGGTATATCTTTCAACATATTTTCATATTTTATTAATTTTGAATCAAATGTCAATTTTTGTGACAAAATATATTTTTTCATATAATAAAAAAGACATTTTTTACAACAAATTCTAAACAAAATAAATTTAAAATTTTCAGATTTTTAGCTCAATTTTCACTTTTTGTTGAATCGATTTTTATTGTGAAATTTTTTTATAATAGAGTTAAAAATTTTTATATAAGTTATTCAATAATGTCTTTAACAAAAATATTGATTTTTTTGCTTTTAAAAAATAAAAATGATAAAATAATTGGCATTTATTGCGTATTAAAAAAAATATTTTTAACCTAAATATAGTTTTTCAAAGCAATTAAGCTCTAAATCAAGACATAGTTTAAAAGGAAATTCTATAAAATTCCAATTCTTTTCACTAAAATCAATGTTTAAATGAGTTTCTAATACATTGTTAAATGTAATTCAATTATTAATTCTGTTAAACCCGACGTCAGTCGTCATAATTAGAGCAATTATTTTCATAACGAGAAAAAAGTTTTAAATCTAAGAAAAAAAATAAATTGAAAAAAAGATAAAAAATATCTGAAAATATTGATAAATCAATAGAAGTGTAGAAAATATAATATTTCAAAAGAGAGAAAGAGAGAGAAAAAGTAGAAAATAGTTTTAAAGTCGAAAAAAACGTCTCAATTCTTACCAATAATGATATGGAAAAAGCTTTCGGTTTTTGTTTGTTAGAAGCTTTGGCTTTGATTTAAGATATTCTCAATGTTTTAGCATTTCTTTATACACTTATATCAAAAACTATATTCGCTTTTGTACACAAAAAAAAGCAAAAAAATATTATATTTTTGGGAAAAAAAATCTTTTTTGTAATAGATTTCTATTTTTTCCTAACATAAAAATCGAAAAACTGGAGTAATTTTCCTCTTCTACTGATCTTCCCAATCGATCCATTAGTTTTCGAGTCACTACTAAAACTTTTTCTGAATTATAGTTACATATAATTCATATTATTTTTTTATCCTATTATTTATTATTCAGTAATTTTTTTCAGTTGTTTTAAAAACTGTCATAAATTCTGCTTAAAGTCTAAAATCGGCTAAAATATTGAGATTATTATTCATTTCTGTTTTGAAGACATGGTCTTTAAGACTGACTTTTCAATTGGATTCTTGTTTTCCTTTTTTAATACTGTTTATCAAATGTAATAAATAAAACTGAACTGCAATTTGAAATACAAAAATAGTTGTTTAAACAATACTAGAGTTAGTAAATCAATAAAATATTTTTAATATTTTAATATTTGAAAATTGCGTTAAAATAAAAATATTTAAATTTATTATTAAAATAAAATTTCTTTATATAAAATATTAATACTTATTCATTAAAATATATTTAAGAATATTTAGCAGTTAAATAAATTCTTTATAAATTATCTAGTACAAAACAAAAATTTTAGTATACTTTGTATTCTAAAATTAATAATAAATAAAACTTAGAAAAATCGACATGCTAAAAACAAATACCATATACACAGTATAATCAAATATAAATTAAACAACAAAACACACATCAATTCGAATAAAAAAACAATAATATAATTGTTTTGATATCTAATAGCAAACTAAAAAATAATTAATGTTTTGCACAAAAAAGATATCTCAGAAAAAAATGATAGAAACAGAGAAACAGATTCCAAACAATACATATGTTTCTTCTCATTCATAGCTCAGTCATAGCGCAGACGTTCAGACAATTCGGGGCAAAAGACTCGTTATATTAATCTATCAAACATTTGGCATAACCTTTCATACGGTGTTTGCCTACAGTTTCCGTATAGTTCGAGTGCACGTAAGCATCGGCTAAAAACACAACTAAAGTATTAATAGCATTATTCGTTAGCCAAACAACAATAACACTCTTTCTTATGCGAGAGCGGAGACGCTAACAAATATATGTAATTGTATTGAAAGAACAAACGACTCGAACTTTTTTTAATTAGTCCGAAGTTCGGTTCCGATCGTAATTATATTGTAGATCAAAATCAATAAACTTGAGTCTGGAGATTAGGAACTTTACCATTGCTATCAACTTAATTCGTCTACATTGTCCAGCTTAAATTTAATGACTAAAAATATTTCACCATAATTCGATTTTTCTTGTTTATTTTTAATTTTTTCTATATAACACTTAAAATTTTTTATTTGTATTTTATTTTACTGTAAAAATAATTGGATATAAATTCAATAATTTTATTAAAACTTTATACCAATATATTATTTTATTTGTATATATATTATATTATATTTCAAACTTCATTTAATACCAAATCGACTAAACTATATGTTTTGCACAGAATTTTAGAATAAAATTCTCGATTGAGAGCAACAAAAAAAACGTTGGCCTTAATGTTGTAATGCCGTGCTCTTACTCATCCCAAACCTTCAATAATTAGAGATGACCAAGGCAATAAGATGGAAGGATTGGTCATCAAATAGGCCAAACAAACCATATAAAGTAAACCTAAAAAACTAAATATTCGTATTTTTTCTGATAGAAGAAAAACAGCTCAAAAAAGAGACAGCAAGCTAAAAAGTACTTAACCCTTGACCACTGGCCATTCCCGGCCTCTAATTTGAAATTTCCCATTGGATTCGAAAGCAATGTAATGTTGTTTAACATGTGCTGAACGTCTGACCAGTTTTTTCTTCCGATCCTAACTCTGCTTTGCATTTCACTGCAAGAGATCAGAAATCAGAGCCAAAGAGAGCGTAAAAAATAAGACAAACTATTATTTGGTCTTTACTTTGCTCTCTCGGATGTGATGTAGTACTCAATGATTGATTCAATTTTTTTTTCGTTTACTTTTTTGTTCATTTCTTTTCTCTTCGTTTTCTGTTTTGTTTTGTGCGAAATATTTCCTCAAATACTGACTATTCGATTGCTTTTATGTATATATATTCTGATTATTAAATTCCATAGTTTTTCTCGCATTTAAATAAATCCAATTGAAAATCCAATACAAATATTCAATTCAATTCTCTTTTGGGTAATAGTATTGAAAATTTTAATTTATATAAAATCCTTTTTTGTCAGAAAATCTTTTGAGTAAACAACTGAAAAATTTATATATTTTTTAATAAATAATTTCCTATTTTTACTGTCTCTGCAAACACACACAAAGAGATTGAAAACTAAAGTATTAATAATAAAAATATTTATTTTTATTAATAGAATAAATTAAAGTATAGTTTAAGAAATTGTATTAAATTATAAATAATACGAAAAAAACTTCAAATCAAACAAAACAAAAGTTATTTTCAAAATTGATTTTGAATTGAGTGCAAAAAAAATTATTATACGACAAAAATGAGTCGAAAAATTGATACCAATATAACGATTCGACTTTTGGCCGCAAACTAGTTAAGCAAAAAAAACTTTGAAACAAAAAAAAAGACAATTCGAGTCCCAATTCAGATGAAATGAAGTGTTGCTGATGGACACGAACTGTTCGGCAATTAGTTTTTGGTCGAAAATTGATTTAATCTTTTGAGAGATACTCTTCAGAAAAAACTAGTTGTGTTTTGGGCGAAGACGTGACACTATTTTGATGTTTCTCTTCGCTCACACATCAACACATTTGGCTACAAAAGCTCAGCCAAACACTACCATTCGATGTTAGTTGCATTGGCAGTACAATAGTAGGCCAGGGATGCCTCGAAATATTTTGCTAGTTTAGTAACATTGGTCCAAACTATTGTATAATATAAATATCAAACTATACATCAATTTGTGCTAAAAACAATGTAATTAATTGTATAAAACAAATACCAATTAACTGTTTGAAAGTTTTTGTACTATTTTTTAGATTTTATTTTATTAATGAT
>JAQFXP010001912.1:0-17068 GCA_034693685.1 Belba bartosi
TTTGCTACATCTGTATATTATTTTTCATATTGAATCCCAAAACTCATTTAAAAGTCACAGAATTTGTGTGATTTAACAAAACACAAAACACGTCTCAGTTTATATGGTTAAATTTCTAATAAACAATGTCTTTAATAATGTGCACGCGTGCACTCAATTTTGAATGTCTGCTCTACAGCATAAACTTCGTTACGTATTGTCAACCCACGTGGGCTTCAGCTATACGTTTAACTGCGATCTGAAGACTGAATCAGACGATATGAGAGAGCGAATGGATTTGTTTGACTCGATTACAGTTCGGATCACAACTGCTGTCGAGACTCGCATTGGTTTTGATTCGCTTTATATCGGAGTCCTCTACAGGACTTCAACCGATTCTAACGGTTCTATTGTTTCAATACCAGATTGCGGTCACTTCGCCGGCAATACTGGTAACGAATATAAATCAGAGCTCAGACAGACTGTAGTCGGTTGTAATGACTCGTTTATAGATGTGACTGACGTTACAAATAAAGACATAAATCAAAAGTATATTTAAATTAAAAAATATATTGTTTCGTAAATTATATTTATATAAAATTAAATTTAGTCATCAGTTTAAACATAAATTCGTGTGCAATGCAAACGGGCAATGGATGGGCGAATGGCCGGTATGTGTGCCTATCGTCAGCTGTTCTAAAGAGAAGATAATCGACGAAAAGGACGATTCGGTCGATATAGAAGAGGTCGGAAATGTGTATTATGTGAACAAAAGCCAATGGTTTGCTATAATTGATAGTTGGGTTCGATATACATGTAATCGAGAAAATGATATTATGATTGGAAAGGCGTATAGAAGTTGTCTGACTAATGGCCAGTGGTCTCACAAATCACCTAAATGTACAAGTATAGTTATAAATGGTAAAATTAACAATGAAACATTTATTAAGTTACTAAATATATATTAAACATAGCATTACATACATTGAATCTAGGATTATCAGGAACAATTATTGCTATTATACTGTTTGCGATATTAATAATATTTATTTCGGTTTTGTTTGTTGTGTTTCGTGTGCTTTCCGTTCGGTTCAAACGGCAGTTAATGGAAACCCGGAATGAGATTGAAATGAGCCAGGTGAAAAGAGAGTCGAATGATCTCTATTATTATATAAATAACCAGGCTTATATTTATGACAATACAATCAATGAGTATTCAACCGATACATTAGGATATGTTGATTCGGAAATTTTGAAAAGCCAACAGAGCCTACAGAGCCAGCACAGGCACAAGCAATCAAATATTAATAGTAATGAAGAACCGGTGTATTTGGAAGTGACTTCTAAGGAGTAATAAATTGGAATTACTGTAAATATTGTACGCAAACTATAGAAAACAATTAGAAATTATAAAGTTATTATCAAAAGTTTACAATATAACTCTTAATTTGAATTAATTGAAAAAAGTATTAAAAAAAAGTTTAAATACTGTATAATTAAAATATATTTTATTACAATCTCTCTCTCACTCACAATTACTCTACCTTACTCCCTCACTCTCTCCCTCACTCTCTACCTTACACTCTCTCTAACTCTCTCTCACACTCTCTCTCCCTCACTCTATCTCCCTTACTCTCTTTAACTCTCTCTCTCACTCTCTCCCTTAAACTCTCCCTAACTCTCTCCCTTACTCTCTCTCTAACTTTCTCTCTCTAACTCTCACTCTCCCTCACTCTCTTCCTCACTCTCTTCCTCACTCTCTCTCCCTCACTCTCCCTAACTCTCTCTCCCTCACTCTCTCTAACTCTCTCTCACTCTCTCTCTCACTCTCTCCCTCACTCTCTTTCCCTCACTCTCTCTCCCTCTTCTAAACCTAAACATAACACAATCATTAATTTATCTAATTAACTTTTTTAAATATCAAAATAATTGTCAATTTTAGAGCCATTCCTGTCTATAACCCTCTCTTTACTTAATTGTCAAACCCGTAGCCATAATTAAATCAATGCTATTAGTCCTTAACTCTATTAGAATAGCGCGCGCTATTAATAAACAAAACAAATATTTTTAATTTTGCGAAAACTTTCGCACGCGCTAAAATACATTATTTAACCCGACAGAGAGAGAGAAGACAAAATTTTCTTTAATATATAGTAAAGTAATAAAATTAAATAAACGATAAAAACTATATTTAAAGACTTACAATTACATTTATATATATTTTTTAATATTGTTTATATTGACATAAAATTTGAAAATATTTCCATAACTGTTTGGGCACTACAAATGTAGTTAATTCTATTTATCAAATATTTGTTAAATATAATTCTGAACTAAATAAATTGAATAGTATTTGGCATTTAACTCATTTTTGCAAAATAATTAAATGTTCAATTTTATTGTCTTTTTTTACAGTTTTGCAAAACTTATTTTTCAATAATTTTTATTGATTTAAGCCCTAAATTAAATTTAAAAAAATTTATTTATATTTAGCTTAAATTTGTGTAATTTGCGTAATTTATCATTATGAATTATTGCACCAATTTACTAATAACGAATTAAATGCAAGTATTATATTAAAATCACCATAAAAAATTGAAATAATTATCTTGTTGTTATAATTACAAGATAAAATAATGTTCAATTTTAATCTTTGTTAAATAACATATAATTACAAGAAAATAAAATATAACTCTTAAACATATTTTTATGTTTTTTATCTAGAATAGTTAAATTAATATATTATCTACAAAATTGTAAAACTACACAACAAATAATAAATGACTCATAGTCTCTAATTCCTTTACGAAAGAATGTTAACGGACTCATTATTTACACCAATAAAGTATTAAATATTATAAACAACTACTGTACATTGAACTATTTAACCCTACAACAGTATAAAACTAGCAAACAAAATGAAATTTTAATTATACATGTACATCTCAATATTAAATATTTTATACAAATAATACAAACATAAATAATGTAAAGCTAAATAATATCTAATATTAAAACTTATTAACTCTTATCAATCTTGTGATTTGTGCATGTGGTTTGTATTGTATTAAAGATTGTAAAGCATTCCTATGACTAAATCGCTAGAAGGGTTTTGAGAATTAAGTTTATGTACGGTATATATATCAGGCAACTACTTTATAATAAGAACCCTTTAGGCGCTTTATTCTTATCAGTGCTTACTTTCTTTGATACAATACATACTCTCTAATAGAAATACATATAAATTATTTTAAGCAATTGTGTAAATAGCTAGCAGCGTTTTGCCTATTAAGTTGTTTCCCTGTAGTATATTACACAATAAAATATTATTGTCATATATTGTAATTTATAATAAAGTATAAATATTTAAAGTAAAATGTAGAATGTTCTATAAATTTAGTTATATTAATAAATAAATAAAATTGCTATGTTACATTTCATTATGTACAAAGTTTTTAATCTGTAATTTTTGGGTTAAAAAGTTAAGCAGTTGAAATTAAATAAAAGAAAGTATTTTGAAATTTTAAAATTAACAATAATAAAAAATAATTTAATTAAATATTTATAATTGTATTTTAGCGCAATTGTAAAATTAATTATAATAGTTTTATATTAATATATAGTTTAAACGTTGTAGTTATTATTTGGATCTAACAATTATTGCTTTGCATAATTTTAAATTTTATTGATTTTTATCAAATATTTCATTAATTATTCAGTTTTTAATAGTTTTAGCTTTAAGTAAATTAGATTTTTATTTTAAACTAAATAACTTTTAAAATAAGTAAAATATTTTACTAAAACAACAAAATCTTGAAATTTTTCTAAACAAAGATTGTCACCATATCATAATTTATGTCAATTTGGAAAAATCTTTTAGTGACATAAATTATATTTTATGAGAACTGTCCCTAAAATATTTTATGCCAACTAAAATTTAACTATCATATGATATTTGGCATAGCTACTATACATGTTACTGTATAATAAACTGTAACTGAAATTGCATATAAAGTAATAAATATGTTCATATAATAGTTACTATATTTGAGCTTGTTGTTTTTAAACATTTAAAACTGTTTAATAAAAATGAGTGATACACAACGACTATTAAGTGAACTAGAACAATCACCAAATGCAGAACCAAATCAATATCAAACATTTGGACCAAACATAAATGATTTTCCGGCGCCGCCACCCTATCAAGCAAATTCCACAAACAGATTAAACGATGTTCGTCAACAAGATCAATACTTAATTATTGAAACAACCAGAGTTCGACCGAGTGGAGAAAGTGTAACTTCAGCTAAAACTTGCTTATATATACTTTTATTTATTAAATTTATAATTTTGATAATCTGCATAATCATATGGTCTCAATCATCATAATGTTACCAGTAAAATTTTGAAAATTTAAATTGTTTTTGAATATATAATTTTTAAATAAATATTAATATTGTTTTAAATTAAATTGAATTGTCTTTTTAGCATTTGTGTTAAAATTTATAAATTAATGCAATTATATTAAACTTACAATGTATGCGAATAAATATGAGTTAATTAAAAAAAACACAAAAACAATGTTTTAGTTTTTAACACAATTTTTGATAATTGGAAAGCTTTGAGTATTAGTTATATTGGCGATTACTTTCTTAAATATTGTATTTTATATTAGATTAATATTTTAAAAACAAAATTGAATAGATATTTATGTGAAAAAATTTTTGTTTGACAAATATTTTATCGGAATTTCATAAAATATGTTTATTTTTTAAAATCATTTTAATCATGATTAATTCATATTATATTATAGAAAAATATGCAGAAAATATTTTTCTAACTTTATTATTCAAAGAGTTAAGCACGTTTAAAAAAATACAATATCTTATTACAGTTTATGAATTTTACACTTATATTACAGACAATCTAAATGAAATATTTTAATAATTTTTTCATTAACACATACATATATTTAAACAAAATTAATAATTGGATGAAACATTAAATGTATCCTACAACACGCACAATTATTTTAAAGATTAATGGCCAAATTTGAAATATTTTACTTTTATAAAAAAAAGTACCCAAAAGTTTCTTTTAACTAAACTGTACTAGATAAACACAGCTTATAAATAGACCCAATTAAATTTATTAATTTTTATAATTATAATTAATTAAAACAAATATATTAATATTTTTATCTTCTGCTATAACTATAAGAAAATAAAATGTAATAAAAACGCTTTTTATTCAATAAAAAATAAATTTGTAAAACTATAATAACTTTTTCGACAAATTGATTACTTTTGAAATAATTTTTATTTTGAATTCATAAAAGTTTTAAATTAAGTTAAAATATGCAAACCATAGAAAAAAGCACTGGATACAGTTAATGGAGACAGTTTATATTTAATAGGTTATGACCCTAACTGTAGGCCAAATTTCTAAAATAATTTGATATCTAATTCTTTAAACAGAATTTACAATAAATATAAAATAGAGTATTGTTTAAGTCTACACCATGTCCAATAATTACGTTCAAATAAAACTTCAAAAAGGAACCGAAACTTTGGTAGATTACCGCATAGATAAGGATTTGTCTCTAAATTTTAGATCTAAGGTTCATAAACTTGTCTACAGGATTTAGAGTACCAAATCTTTGGTTTAGTTTTTATAAACGTAACTTATGTGCATGTTACATTTAAGATGTGCTAGACCCAAAGGTACAAAATTAAGCAAAAAATAAATATATAAAAATAAGCTAAATAATAAAAATTCGTATAATAAAACTTTTCAGTTTAATCTTTTATATTGTAGAATCACTTTACATATTTATAATTGGTACAGGTATAAATATTTTTATGTTTTTATCAAAAACATTTAATTTAATTATTTATTCATAAAAAGTAAAACTATATTAATAAACTATAATTGACTATTTTAAATGTAGTAAAAAATTGTAATAAATATTATGTTCCGAAGTTTTCTTTATAAAAATTGTTTGGCCAATATAAAAAATAAAGTAATATACATATACAGTATTAATTTCTTTTAAATATAAATATATGAAAAAGTTTTTGCAGTGATCATTGAAAAACGGAAATAAGTAATTAATTATTATAACATATATTTTTAAATGTAACAAAAATTTTTGTTCAAAAATATTTTTTGATTTTATTGACAAATGTTATCTGAGAAGATTTGATGAAACAAATTAAGAATAATTGCGTTCAATATCTTTTAATGGTTATCAGATTTTCTTAATCACAATCAAGAACTTTTTTCATGTACAACCGGGGATTTTAACCCAGCCATGAATCGTTACTTCATTGTTTTGCAGTTTTAAGAACACATATCTTGAGGCTCCAAATACATAGTTTGTGGCTTAACCGCTCTTACACTACCAATTAACGGCGCTTGGTAAGCAGCCCGTGGTCGTCTTGCCTCTCTAACCGTATTAAATTTCTGCAAAGAATAATTAGTTCAGACGGGGTTTAAATCCACTACCATTTAGCTAACAAGTGGGTAAATTCAGAGGCCACACCCAAATATTTTTAAAAATATTTTAAAACCAATTGTGGACACGCGCTAAACAAATATTTCGCACTCATCGCTTTTGGCAGTAAAATCTATCATTGCTGTATTGCTATATTGAACAAAAATCATACATTTATATAGATAGGAAACATATACTGTACAATAGGTATATAGAATACTTTAATTAATTTAATTTAAATTGACCAGGTAAAATTGGGCAAAAACTATATCAAATTTTTTATATCATATATGATGTACTGTACTTTGGTTTTAAAATAATTTTAAAAATATTCGGATGTAGCCTCTGAATTTACCCGCTTGTAAGTCAGACTTAACTGCAGTCTAATGTCTTTAGTCACTGCGCCAGCCTGCTTGAAGTAAGACCATATTGTTCAGTCTTGTTTATTTAATAAATTATTCAATTACTCGGATGAATTCTTAAATGTTTTGAAATAATAATTTTTTATAATATTTTGATGATTATTTTTTTAAAATTAATTTTTTAATTAATTTTTTAAATGTAAGTTTACATAATTTATAAATGAATTTGTAAATGCAATCAAGATATTTTAAACATTGTTTGAATTAGAAGAACATTTCAAGTATTAGATTTTTTAATCGCGATAATATTTTAATAATACTTTTCCAACTAGGCAAAATTAAAATTTTAAAATAAATTTTCTTAAGTTTAAAGTCACTTGTAAAATAGCAATAGATTAACTGATTTTATTTATTTGTACAACTACTTTTGCCAAAATAATAGAAAATAATATAAATTGTGCAAGCAAGACAATGCCGGGTGATATTTTTAATGTAGTTGTCAAATATCTAAAATTAATTTTAAATTAAGATATCTTATTAAAAATAGTTTAATTGAAAAACGCATTTTTTAATTATTATAATTTTTTATTTAAATAACAAAATTTAAATAATATTTTTCTAGCAGAGCAGAATTAAATTTCAAAAACAAATTACTGTTAAAATAACAATAAATAAACGTAATATAAATACAAATAAATTACTTAAAATAATTTACTTTTTTATAATTAATAAATATTGATAATAAGTGATAATTTTAATGCTTATCGATTAGTAATTAGTGCTTATTGATAATTTTTATTAAAGGTGTAAATTGTTTCACTATAATAAACTATAACAGGATTGACAAATAGATTGTAGAAATTTCTGGTTTCCAAGACAATTATATCAAGTTATGAATTTTGTGTGCTGCGCACTTTTTATAATTATTAATATATGTAATTATAATATGTAAATTAGTTATAATCTAATATTTTTAACTTTTATATTAAATTATTTAATTAACCTTTTTTTTTATTAATTTAATATTTTTAATATTTTTGACATAATATTTGTGAAGTTTTTAAATATTTATTTGTGGTTAATATTACAACCAATATTAAAACACATTTATATTGAAATTTATCTAGCTGCCATAACTACAATAAATAAAATAAAGTAATAATTGCATTTAAACAAATAATATTTTTTATATACGAATAAAATTTATACAAGTGATATATTGTACTAATTTTGTAATAATCTTAAATTAAAAAAAATACGGATTTAATAAGAATGAGTGATACACGACCTCTAATAACTGTACAGCAAACTTTACAAACACCAATTTATTTGACAACACCAACTCAACTTCAAACATTTGAGCCAAACTTTCAAAATTACCTAGCTCCGCCGCCATATCAATTCAACACAGACGTACCAATACAACCGGTTCGACAACTGCCAAACCTAAATTCTCAATATGCTATTGTTAAATGTCAAGAGAAACAATATAAAAAGCGTGTATTTATTGCTTGTACAATTGTACTGATTTATATGGCATTTGTTTTTTATGTAGTTGTAGTAAGTGCAAAGTCACAACTACCAAATTACCTTTAAAATTTAATTTGTCTTTTAAATATAAAATTCTTAAATAAATACTAATTCAAATAAAATTGTGTTAAAAATTTTTGCGATACAAGTTGTAATTTTGTAATGCAAATATATGCAAAATAATTTTTATTGTTTTTATAATAAAATTAATTAAATTAAACTAAAATAATTTTTTGCTTAATTTAAAATTGCTTAAATAATTAAAAAGTTAAAAATGTAAAATATAAATAAAATTAATTTGTAAATGTGTTTTAGTAATGCGATATATAATAAAATATTTATCTTGTTGTTATAGCTACAGAAAAAAATTAAATAATATATCTAAAATACGTTGCTTACTATTTAATAACATATTTACATAAACAAAAAATACTTTTATGTTTGTATCAAAATCAGTTAAATTAAACATTTATTGATAAAAAGTAAAATTATTTTAACAAAAAGTATTTGACTTACAGTACATCCGTTAATTTCTATAATTTGATGTCAAACTTCGGGAGAGATTTTTGGGGCTATTTTAAATGTTTTTCTAAAAATTTTTTACTTAAAATAAAAGTATTCGTTTATTGATTACAATGGTATGATTAATAGTATAATTTTAATTGTTTAAAGTGGTTAAAACTCTAATCAAAGATCACAAACGTTTTAAATATACCTGTAATATTACTTCTTAATTTGTTGTATGCAACGTGTAAAAATAAAGTTATTAATGAAATTTAATAAAATAAATTACCGTTAAATATATAAATTTGAACTAAATATTAATATTAAATTAAATAACAATTACATTACTATCTATAAATTAATGCAATTATTTTAATAATTTACTTGTTTTTAAAATAATTATTCAAAATAATTATTTATATAGAGCCTATATTGAGATGAAACCTAATCTTTAATTTGAAAAATTATCAGTTATTATCCTTTTGCATTTAGTCAGCAAATTGTAAATCTATTCCCGTTTAAGATTTGCATACTGCTAAAATTGGTAATATTAACCAAAATTTTAGCAAATTAGTTAGTTCTCATTTATTAATTTTAAACGTTATTTTAAAAGGTAAAAAACAATTAGCAAAATTTATTAATAAAAAAATAATTTATAATAAATGTGACAAGTTTTAATTATATTTAAATCCAAGATATGTTTTATAGTTTTTATTATACATCAATTTTTTTTAAAATGAGGATGTCGTTTTTGCAAGTACTTCTACTTTATTTTATTTTATTAAATTTTTTATAAAGTAATACATAAGCAAAACATATTAATTGTATAAATTGTTATTATTTCTAAAATAATTTTTATTTTAAACAATTTAACAGCAAAAATGTAAGTTTTATTTAATTTACTATTATATGAAGAACAGTAAAAAAATGTAACTATTTAAAACACGTTGATATAAAAAAAATAACGTTGAAATATATTAAAAGTTATACATTTAAACAAACTATCAAATGTGGATAAATTTATACCAAAAGGTTTTTTAATCATGCCCTGCATAACCGTGGTTTCAACCCAATTAGGGATCGTCACTTCACTGTGAGGTATGGTGACGAGAATAGTGTCACAGTTTTAAGAACACACACCTGAAACAATCCTTATACGTAGTTTGTGGCTAAACCGGTAATACACTATCAATTAACGCCGCTTGGTAAGCAGCCCGTGGTCGTTTTGCCCTACCCAACCCCTATTTAACTTATAGAAAAAAATAGCTCGGACGGGGTTTGTTAAGTCAGAATTAACTGCATTCAGACGCACTAGACCACTGCGCTAGCCTACCAGAATTTACCAAAGGGTTGACTACTCCAGTTAAGGCAAAATCAGGAAAGAGATTTTTTCAAAAAAGCTTAAAACTCCATATAATTCTGATAAAATTTAACCCAATTTAATTAGATTTAAACCGGATTTAGCAACAATTTATGGAAAATTTAATTAAATTTTAAAGATTGAAAAGGGTTATCTTTTTGCGGACCAAATGCTAGAGGGAAAAGGATAAATAATATTTTTTTTAATTAGATTAATTTTTGGCTAATTTCACTTGTAAGATCACTAATTCATACTTATGCTAAAGCATTTTGCTATATAATTCGCAAAATAACATAATTTTTATTATGTGAAACAAAAATAAACTAACTAGTAAAATAATGAATGTTTGAGCGGCATCAACAAACAAGCGGTATTAAACATTAATTATATGTATTTATTAAAACTCATTTTATTGACATTTGCGTTTTAAAATTATTATTTGAAATGAAAAATTGGAAAATATTTTGACTAATAAAATTATATATATTTTTTCTCTTTAATTTGATGTAAATATAAAAAATAATAAATATTTTAGCCTAAATATAAAAATTAAATATAATACTCAAATCGTCATATTGTTATTTGTCGTTTTATATATTATAATATTTGGTTTTTAAGTTTTTGACTAGTTACAATTGTATATTACTGACTAAATTACAAATACGACACAAAAATATAAATAAAAATAAAATTGAATTAAGAATTAATTAATTAAATTTAAAATAAATTTAAAAAAGTATTAAACAATATCTAAAATATAAATATTAATTAATTAAACTCATTCCGCGACTGAACATATTATTTACTACACATCTCTCATATACTGTAGTAGTTTTTCTAAAAAATAATATTTATTTTTCCAGCTGTTGATAATATATTATATAATAAATAATTTTTTATTTATTAAAAAATAAAATTTTTAACTTTATTACCATATTTGTTACCATATTTACCACTGTTATTTCCACAATGTTAATTTGTTGTTAATTACAGTATTTTAAGACAGGTTCTTAATTTTAATAAAATTATTATTATCATTATTTATTAAGATATTTATTTTAATTTAAAGAAGCCAACCATGGATGACCGACCACCATCATATGAAGAAGCTATTGAACAAGGTAAAACATTTGAGCAACAAACAAGTAATATTGTTAACCAAACAGTAAATACTGTAAATGTTACACATCATCCTGCTCCATCACACTATCAAACAAATCCAATATTAATTCAGCAAGATTCAAACAATTCTGTTGGAAAAATTAGATCACTGCCAATTTGTTCGCGTATAATAGTTTATATATTTTATGTCATAATAATTTTTATTATTATTAGTGCACTTACCACAATTTTCAGCTCGATAAAATGATAAATTTTGTTGTTAAAACCTACAGCTTAAAATGTTTAATTGTTTATTTTATGACAAAAATCTCATACCGGAAATAAAAATAAAATTTAAAAAATACTTATTAAAATATTATATATATATAATAAGTTATATATTAAGTTATATATTAAGTTATATATATTAATTATGTTGTTATTGCATTTTTATTATAATTTTACTTTAAGTAAACATTTAATCATTAATAAAAAAACAAAAAATGTTTAAAATTTGTCAAAATATATAATTGTAAATGTTTTAAAAATTTAGCAATTATACAAATTTTAAAATTTATATAAATAATTTGAAAATAATAAAGTAGTTTTTTTAATTAATACAATTTATTTCTAAATTTAGTCAAGTTTTTTAAAAGAATTTTTATATATTAAGTTTATCCTTAGGTTATTCTCCTCAAACAATATTTTAAACTAAAGCAAAAATTTATCTTGTAATTTGGTTTAAATCCAGTTAACTCGTTAAATAAAATAAAATTTTATCATAAATATGGTACTATATTTTTAATTTAGTATTCGGTTTACTTTTGGAGAAATCTAATATTAAAAAAAAATATCATTAAATTTTATAAAATGAAATTTACATTGTATACAATTTGTTACAGTATTTAATTAATTTTAGTAATTTTTATATTGTTTAAAAATTATACATATATTTTTGCAAGTAAAAAATTTTAATTAGTTTATTATTTTTATTTAAATGTTATTTTTAAAAAATTATATATTTTGTTATGAATGTGTAATTCATAAATTGTTTTAAAATTAATCAATGTAATTTAATAGTTTTTACTGCATTATGTTAAAATTTGATACTTTATATCTTTAGTGCGCTTTGTAGGGCTCTTAGCCCTATATAAATTTATATAGACGTTGCTTAGCATCTTATAAAAAGCTTTTAAATACGTGCTCATGCTATATACTTAATTCATAACTTAAGTTACAATAAAATAATTTTTAATTTAAGTATAATTGTTTATTTTTATAAATTTTCATAAATATTAACAGAGGTAGCCACAAGATAAAGTGTTTGTTAACTTTTATATCATTTGTTAAACATACAAAAACAATATATCTGCAAGATCATGCTTAAACCTATGCAGATACACTGTTTTTGTATGCTTAGTAAACATTTAAAGTTTTAATTAAATCTTTTGAACTATGAGATGCTGCCACATCTAAATATCATATTATAAATGTAAAATAAAGTTTAAAAATTCTTTTTTATTTGACATGAATTTTATGAATTAGCATCTTAACTACGTATACAGTAGTAAAAGTTCATCCAGCTAGTATATTAATTTATTGTAAAAGGGAAAAATAAAAGTAAAGATTAGCGCAGCTTAACTTTATATCTTTTATTATGTGTTATAATTGTGCTATTTTTGTTATAAAGGCATTCCGGAATCAGGTGCAAACCAGCTAATATGTATTATTTTAAATGTAATTTTATCTAAATTATAACTTTTTATGTATTTTAATAAATGTTGTCTTTTGTCAAAAAAGTACTTTTATTTAATGTAACAAAATCTTATTTCCTAACAATTTTATACTTATTTTATTAAATATTATTTAAGAAAATTTTAATTTATTCTAAAGATTCCACACAAATCAAACAAATAATTTATTCTAATACTTATAAACTTTTTGCCTTGTTCAAATGTTTCAAGTCTAACATAAAATAATTAAACTAGTTCAATAGCATTGTGATCTAAATTTGATACAGGGTCATTATTTCCAATCTTAAAACAAGACAATAAAATATTCAAATAACGAATCGCTTCATTCTTAAAGTCAATATTAAAATAGCAATAAATAAACGGATTGTAAGTACAGCTACTTTCGCCCAACCAGTACAGGAAAATGGTTAGTGCGCTCGCAACACACCTGTCCGGTGCGATCGGCACCACTGTTGAGATAAAGCGCACGAATCGATAAACACGTATTGGCATAAAAACGAGCGCGAACATTGTCGTCACAATTATTAGCATTTTGATTGTCTTGCGTTTGTTCTTGTTAAATGCAATCTTCTTGCTATTTGTTTTTCGCGTAATCTCTTTTCGGCGCCATATAGTGTGCGCAACCATTCCGTACAAAACTATCGTCAATAGAAGCGGTAGAATATATTGAGCCAGGATTTGATAAACTGATCGAACTTGTGTTAGTATCAAGCCAATTTTTGAATGAAATAGTATTCGACAGCTTATAATTCCCTTTTAATAGAAATTAAACTATAAATGCATTAATTAAATTTTTATATAATGCAGGTCAAAAATAATTAGCAAAGTAAATAAAAGTAATAAAATTTTGGCATGTTTATAACATAATATTATGCTAAAATGGTATCTTAAAAACATCATTACCCTAAAATACTTCCTATACCCTAATATTTGCAAACATGATCAGAATAGTCACAATAAGCTTATTACAAAGAAAAAATTACATGCAACAACCATCAATATTAAACACATTGCTACCTATTCAATTATTTTAAATTAAACCAATATAATAGCGTTTAACATAAACGCATATTTTCTTACCCTATCTGGAGTAAAGAATTCGGCGACTCTTACTCTAAATAAAATTGGAAAAACAAATATAAATCCCAAACACCAGATAATAATTATCGGCCATTTGTGGCCCATTTTGCCCGACAGTGGTCTACAGACTAGTCGATACCGATCTATAGCTATCGCAGCATAGAATACGCCGAAACATAATAAGTCAAAAGTTGTATCACTTTCTGAATACTGCATATTCGCTGTGCAATTACGTAATTCAATAACCAGCTTGAACAAAACAACCAATTTAACGGGATCATTAAACCGGCAATAATATCCGAAATAGCCATGTTAAGAATTAAGATATAAGTAGTTGATCTCAAATGTTTTTTGTTGTAAATTACGAGACAAACAAATATATTGCCGACAATTGCAATGATTGAAGTAATAAAATAAAGTGAGAAAACAATCCAATCTGTAATCATCTTGCTCTCTGCAACTGCATAATTGCTTCTAATTATAATCTTAAAAACATTAGATGCTACATTTGATGACATAATTAATGTTTTAAATTTTAATTTTTTTTTGTATCAAAATCAAGTTTATTTATCAATAGTTTATTATTTATTATAATTTTTAATACTTATATTTTTCAAAAATGTTATTTTTTGTTTCCTTTAAAAAACTAAACTTTGTAATTTATTGAAGGAAGAGCAAATGTTTTTGGCGCTGTTGCATTTATTATGAAATATTATTTGTGCATGGTATTCCCTAAAGCTTAAAACCGCATGCTAACTTATGTTTATTTATTTAACTTTACATTTATAATAAGTAATAATAATTACCAGTTAAAATATATTTTTAAAAATTAATTTTTACATTTAATTCTTCTAAAATAAAAATTATTGTGAAAACTTGCTAAACTGTTTTGTTTAATTTTATATAATAACATTTTGAATACAATTTTTACTCAAACGTCAACGTTTAATATCAACGTAAATTTGAATTGAGTCACGTCAGAACCCATGAATAACACATTTAATACACATTACATCATAAATGCCGGTGACATTCCAGGGCCTATTTTACATATTCGTATACCAATAGAAAAGTTTCAAATATTTAATAAAATTTTACTAAAAATATGTTTAAATCACTTTAATATGTTTATGAATCTGTTATGGGCCAAAAAGAACTAGCTATTTTACTTATAATTTGGGGTAATTATAATTCACATTCTGTCCGTAATTTATACACATTTTTGGCAACAAATCAAACATTTATTAAAAGAAATAAATAGAAAATATTTTGACAAAAAAGTTTAATTAAGAGAAAATATATCAAATAAACATTACGCAAAAAATAGCAATTATAATAGTTTTAATAATACAGGTATTCATACATTAATTAATTAAAGTTTAGAAATAATAAGAATATATTTAGACTCAAATTAAAACATTTATTTATTTAATGGAAACGATCAAACATTTAGTTAAAGTTTAGTTTACATCTAATGTAATGTCAAATAAGTGTTTAAATAGTGTTATTATTTTGGACTCAATATTAGATTAATTTTTATACAAAAAAAATTTTATAATTATAATTGAGTTATAATTTGAAATAAACATAAAAACAGATAATTATGTATCGGTTATACAAAACAAATAATAATCAAAAGGTTTTTGTAATCAAACTATTCATACATTGAATAAACTTTAGAATTAAATATTGATTTAATGAATGTATTGTAAATTATAGTTAAATTTTAAAATTAAATTAGTTATAGAAAAAGTGAATTCAATTATCGGTTAGTTATGAACAATTGAATCAAACGAATAGAAAAATTTTAGGCATTTCTACAGATATTTGGTTTGATTTATGAAAACATTTCTAATTTTCTTTGAGTTATGGATCAGTTGAATAACACTCGAATCGGTTATGAGATCTGGAGAGCCGTTGAAATGAATTGTTTGTAGTTTTGATAGTTTAGTCAAACAATTGATTACATTATCACTCAATTCGTCGGAAATAAAAACATTTAAGTATTGAAGTGAAGGCATAAGTGCGTCGATTGATGTGAAAAACATGTCTTTTATTTCAATATTTGAATCGAGTGTTAAATGCGTTAACATTTTCCAACCATTCAAGGGTCCACTCAATTGATAGCTTTCAGACGGAAAATATAAAATAACTTTCAATCGCTTTAATTGTTTGAATGCTTTTAATGAATCGAATAATTCAATTAACTGTTTTGTTTCAATTGGACTAAAACTTATCGAAAAACTCTTCAATTGTTTGCAATTAAGAGCCAATTGTTTCAATAAATTGATTACTGAATCGGTATTACTCTTCGAATAGTCACGAATTGATAGTCTTTTCAATTCAATCAATTCAGACAAACCTGTCGTTAGAGTATTGACTGAATTCTCACTAAAATTATAACTAAATTTGATATCAATTACATTTAAACTCTTTTTAAATATTTTCGCAATTAATTCAAAGCTATTTGTGTTTTGATTGTCTAAATGAATGGAAATTCTATTCAAATGTTTGAACAAAACTTCGTTATTATCGCCAAAAATATGTCTCAAATCAAGTGATGGAGCAATCGGTGCATTCAGTTGTCGTAAATTCAGACATAATCTGATGTTTCGATAAAAACATTGTTTAATGTCTTCGGAATCAAAGTATGGAATGAATTGAATTGATTTCAATTGTTTCGCATATTTACTGAAAAACCAATCAATTGTTTCGACGTTTAATGCAATAAAATTACAATTAATTTCTGTTATATTATTACAAAATTTTAGAATCGATTCAAACATTAGTTTATATTTCAAACCATTTATTGGCGTAAAATCGATTTCAATTGAAGTAATATTTCGACACTTTTTCAGTATTGACTCAAATGACGACAAATCCATTGATTCTGACATTAGTC